>DWPA01001434.1:0-18650 GCA_018251375.1 Calpodes ethlius | reverse complement strand
ATCATTAAGTTACGCCTTCTTCGCAGGCGACAAGGCACTGAAATTAGTTTCAAATGTCTAGAAGATTATTACGCGTGGAGTTATTTTGTTCATTTTGCTCGCAGTTATTCCCCGAGGCTTCGAGTTGTTCAATTGCCCCATTAGTCTACATTTAATAAATATTCACCTTTACAATATACTTTGGTTTATTGTATTACAATCAAACTTTATTACGAATAAGATTATCTTTACAACAGATGTGTGCGATAACTTTATTTTATTGTTATTAAACAAATAAATGGTTTTCCATCATGTAAGATATGGGTATACGAGGTTGTTTTGGTCCTGTCACAACTACTTCTCACCGCTTTAATTAACGCGTTAATAATGGCATTACACATAGCCAACAGTTTAAATTTGCTGAGTTCCCATGAAAGCAGCCAAGTTTTTAAAGCGTTTATTTAAAAGTATTTGGGTACAGCCGTTAACACTAACGTTAACGCAGATATGACAGGAGATCTAGATTAATAAATAAATGTCTGAAGATGAAAGGCTCATCTGTCATCGCTTTTCAAGAGTTTCTCAACGTCGCTAAGTCTAACGATGACTTAAACTTTGAGACTGGATTCTGATATCGATATAAGGATCAAGAACTTTTCTTGCTACATTTAATGTTTCGAGACCGTAACACGGTGATTAAAAGAACTATCCGTTTCGTTTGTAAGTTAATTTATATTATTTATCTTTGATAAACATAAGACTCGCTAAGCGATAATTAATTTAATAAATTTCTGAAAACGAAAATGAAGTTTCAGCGAATATAGAATGATTTAATCCATAGCGAAAGGTGTGATATATCATATAAATCGGACGTACAATCATAGGTTGTTATTTGTCATTACATGTATAGAGCCGCAATCTTTTAGCGATTGGCAAATACACACAACTGTTTCCAATAGCATTTGTACGAGTGCCGTATAAAATTGGTAGCGGCGATCTAGACACGGGTTGATTGCTTTCGACAGCGACGCGTCCTTATTGTGTTGTCGCGGGGGCTGGCGACTCGCCCTCGGCCTCGCCACAGACTCTGTAACCGAATTTTTATTCCCGATTCCTGGCGATATTTCCCTTTTTCTCGTTTTTGTTACACCCGTTATATACAAATTGTAGTAAGCCGCCCGCTTCGCTCCGTGACATCGAGTTAAAATTTATTAATTTTGTCAGGTGTTTTATTTTATATTTCTATTACGCGTTATGATTAAGTTGCCTGCCATTGAGACACTCGCATATATATAAAATTAAAGTAGAAGCAAAATATTTGTCTATTTCTTTCAACAGAATTATTATTATTAATGAGCTTTAGAACTATGACTTAAACATTGAAAATGGATTAAAAATATTTAAATATCTTTCTAATTTTGACCACTAGTCGAAATATACTTTACATTTTTCACCGTGATTGAATCTTTGTTCGAATAACGACATTATTAATTGAATTAAATTCACAATAGATGCTATCGGATTTCTTATCTTTTTGTGAAGCTTACCTCACCTGTCTACCTGCCTGTAGCTTCTTGCTTGAGTCAGCTGTCAAACAACTCGTCTTGTTCTGGCTGACAGCTGGAGAGCCAATTCTTTCTTTCTTTCTCCCATCTTCTTCCTTAGTCTGCAATGCATCGGTAATGATTTAGTATAGCTGATGTTTATAGAAGACGGTTACGACTTACCATCAAGAGCCGGCTCGTCTGCTCGTTCGACGACTATTTTAATGTAAAAAAAAAGTTAATTAACTGTTAGTTCGATGTTCGTCAGATAACGGTGAATAAATATTATTTTCAGTGAACTAAATAAGTGCCCGAGTTCCCGCTACACATTTCGGTTGCTCGTATTTTGCAAATTGCCTCAAATTCACAAAAATATTGCGGCAAACTGAACACGGATTGCTTTCGCCGGCGACCGGCCGAAATGTTTTTATTCCCGGTTCCGGTCGATATATTATTGCCGTCTGCTCATGTCGGCCTCGATTTCTCTTATCTGGGTGCGGGGCCAATACTGCCGTCTGCAATACTCTGCTCCGCGTCTCCTCGTAGTCCCGACCTATTATATTTTTTAGCCGTGTTTTACCTTCCACGTGATCTAAAATTAAGTTAAAATTGTTTATGGTTTTTCTTGATTTTCCTAACGGCTTTAATGTACCGATACAATTGTTGACATGTATATTGCTTTTATTCAATTACTGATCAACTCGATGAATTACCTTCATGCTCATAAATATTCACACAATACATTAGTTTTGTCAAGACGTTCATTAGGTATGTTAGAATCCGTATATAGAAATGGAGTTTTAGACATGCTATTAACGAATTCTGTATTTATGAACCTACCTTCGTACTAGACATTCTGCAATTTGGATTCATATTTAAACTCAAATTACAGAACGGCTGCCATTTCAGCTAGTGTGTCATGAAAAATTAACTTGATGACCTGACGTATAACATCGGTTCAGAAGCAACGTACCATGGATAGTCAATTAAGTGTCACTATTAATTTTGCTAACCAAAAACTTGGAGCGCAACGTAGTACATTTCACAGTGCAAACAGAGACAAATGTGTATGTAATGCAAACACCACATGCAAAACTTCATGACATTTAAGCTAGTGAAATGCGAAACTGCAGCGAGCGTTATGAAATCGTGTGGAGTCGTAAAGTGTGATGTTCACAATTGTAGTTAATAGGCAAACAGTGGCATTGCTGGCAACACATGTATTACGTGAGTAATAGCAACAATGTTATAACCTATCGTACACGGCATGCAGAATCGCGAACCTAACGCCACTGCAATGTTTATAAATACAGATTACACTATACTAACGTAACGTAATGTAAGTACAACATCGATAGCGATCTCTGACTCACACTTAGAAGTTGTAACAAAAACTCCCAACGGTATATTTTACCATCCATTATTCGTTTTCACTATTGTGTATTTTACTAAGTTAAATTTGCATTAGTGTAACATAAACAGATCTCAATGTGTTTAAGTGCTAACTGAAATAAATTCATGCGATGTTGTCACGGAGATAAAATTGACCCCATTTTAAATATCGATAATTTTCGTTTTGTTTTTCGTGTTATGACAGTCTTCGTGTTTGTGTAAACTGTAAAGGAAAGCACGAATATTGGAAATAGACGATGATAAAATAGACGTACAGTCCTACATTATTGGTTTTATCTCAGTTCCATTAGTTGGGCCTGTCCATGTGTAATATTAATCCGAGAGCGGTCTATCGCGAAACTGCATTTGCTCGCTAGCAGCTAAAGTAATGTGTTCGTTCCGTTGTCAGTTACCGAAGCGGACGCTCAAACTGATTTATCCGCTGACAACGCTATATGATCAATGCGCTATTCAAATATATTCGCTGTTGTCAGCCGGGTTACAAAGGTGATATTTATGATTTGAATCTTCCATTCTGTTGTGCAACTTTGTTGACGTATATCTATCATTCACCGCATATTATATGATGGCTCTTGTTTTATTGGCAAAACTTGATTTGTGAATAGCACTAATGGAAGTTATGTAAACTTAGCCAGCAAACATAGTCAGTTATTACTTCTCGATGTCAATGTTTGATCTTCGTCCACAGACATATGATAATATTCTACTAATCAGAAATCTTGATAGTCAATTGTCGTTGTGATATTTCTTAATTCAGCCTTGTAGTTAATTGTTGGTTTATTTTGTGATTTTTTACCACATTATGTGCACAATGGATATACTCCGCATGGTCATATGTTCGTATTCGTAAAATCAACGTCGTTTTCAGAGTAAAAAATCTTAACATGAAAGAAGTAGACAGGTACCGGTATTAATGTGCTTAATTAAACCCCATACGCCGCGCATTAATTACAATACACGTTAATGCATTCAGTAATTAGAACGGGGTTCTGGTATCGCAGACAAGTTCCAACGAGAGTAACGTGCTGCGACATAAATAAATTATGCAACGCGCCACTTAGCGACACTGCATCCTGCCACCTTGCCGCCGCCACTCGCCGAGACCGTGTCCCCCCATGCACTTGACTTCATAATGACGCGGTAATCTGATCAACAAATAATTGACTGCTGACAATCACCTCCCGATTGCACGTCGTACCTCGCGACTACAACCCGGCAACGACGTATGGCACGTGACCTGAACCTACGGTGCAACGTAATACTAGTATATGTTACATGTAGCATTCTAAATGCATATGATTTATATTTGACTATTATTATATATAAAATTATTGCCGCTTCTATTAGTTCTTAATGATACATATATATTATGAACGACTTGACCGAGGTAGAAGAGTTAAAGGTCTATTCACTAATTGAACTATTAGAGATTATATTCTCAAAATATTCTTCATAGTCAAATAATTAGACACGAAAAAATAACATTCCCACTTTACATGTTGAGTAGGTATCCTGAATATTTATTAAGAGTTTATTCTATCACTTTTTTATTGTGATAAATATGATACGTCTTATGCTAAATTGCAACTTTTTAATACTAAGGGACTCTGGCTGTACTGCGGACGGATGGATGGACGGACATGACGAAACTATAAGGGTTCCAATTTGCCTACCTAACTATAAAAAATATGCACTTTATTATATCAATTTATATGGCCGTGACTTGTAAAAAAAAATTGAAAATTTTAAACATACAACTACCTAACTATCATACAAAGAATGAATATGGGCTAGCATTACAGTGTTGCTTATTGTAAAAGTGTAATTTCCACATCCGACGTGTACACTCATTAATTTTAATCATTTTTCCGTGATGTAAACAATGTTCCTGCGCGATCAGTCATTACAGATTTCCTCATGCCACTTCCAATGTTGCGATAATTTTACACACGCCTTGAACTGTACTTTACACGTTTTTTAATTGTATTTAATGATATATCGCCAATCAGTCGCGCTTAATATGTTGTCACGATATATATCATAATATCCGTTTTACGATTCTCAAGACTTACATATTAACTTATGAACGCACATGAACGAAATAAATAACACTAAAACCTTTGAAATATAACTCGTTCACAGTTCAAGTGTTTAAATATTAAAACGTAATACGAGAAGCTCTCTCAGAATAAAAACAACATCATCCGAGTTAAATCAGTCAAGACTGTCCTATCTATTCATGAAAAATGTAATTGAATGATTTATCGCGTCGGTCACGTTTCGCCGCCATATGGAGTCTCATGAATAAGTAATAATGTTCGGCCACGGTCGTTGTTTCAATTAGCGGTCGTGTCGCCGCCGGTCGCTGGTCGAGCCGAGTTCCCTCCCACTGCCAGTGGTCAAACTCCCGCTCCCGACACTCCCAGACTGTCATAAAGATACAGATTAAATGGCTCTTTCCACTCGTACAGTGTACACCCACTGAATCCGCACTTTACATCAACTAAACTCGGAGATTTAGTATTTCGCTTTCATGTAGTCTGTGCGCTTCGTTAACAGGTTTTGTAATTCAGTTATGTTGTTTCGTAAGTGTCAATGCACTATTTATACACGTATTATTTGAAACATTTACCTTATAGTATTGGTTTTGCTTTAACATTAAATGGGAGTTAATTAATTAAAGTAAACTGTGCCGTAATATATTTAATTTGTGCGTGGGTCTGTCAATAACCACATTCGAACTATAATGATATTGGAACTTGGTATGGTTGTTAATCTAGGCTAAAGTACATAAGCTACAACTTTGACACACTTATGATCGGACATAAATGAATACGTAATTAAAAATTACATAAATGTATTTAGAGTTAACGTTTCACAACGTTTAGCAGGGCTTATTATTTGTTTATAAAATATTAAAAAATTTTAAGAAATAAATTTTAATTACCCATAGTTAGTTTATACTTTAAAAATCCAAGCGCAATTTAATCAGTAAATAATGCGCGAAAGTAATTACGTGGTTAACACGATTCGCTACATCCCCGTTGAACACGATCCGTCGCGGATTAGTGGGATCTCGCTCGCCTACGCAACACGGATTAAATTGATATGTGTGACTCCGCTTGACTCGTTTATCTATGTAAAGGGTCGGGAAGCAATCCCTTTTATTAGAATCTGGGACGTAATCGCGCGCGTATGTCTTATTGTGGGGCTTCGGAGCGTATTCAACTTTTATTATGTCTTAGCGACTACTTAAGACGCGTTTAACAATGTTTAGCTTTACGACCTCGCAACCCCTCCGTACACATTTATATTGTTTTGATAGAAAGCGGTTCGCATAGACGCTACTGACTTGAAGCTGTTTAATGTTCTGTTATGCATTAAACAGTTTGTAATATGTGTTTTGTTAATTACGTTTGGAGTGGGTAAACTGCGGGTAGTAAATGTTTTTATGCCAATAGGTGCTTTGTATGTGTATTCGTGCAAATTTATTTGTATTTACGTATTTTTTATGTCTAGTTAAGATTTTATTTTAAAACATGAACAAGAAACCGTAAAATTCAGTAATAAAAGTAAACAATATTGTAGTGCCGTTTCCTTTTTAAATTCCCCCATAAAACGTATGGCAAGGAAGGTCGGAAAGAGAAAAGAGATTGATCCATTATCCAACAAGTTACTTTCCGTTTTATATTCTCTTTTATCCATCTCGTCGAACTCTCGGCGCTTGTCATACTCACTTACCCGACCTGTGCGTCTTTTGAACCAACCCCAAAGTAAAATAGACGGGAAATGTGATAAATAGGCGACTCGTTTTATTATCGGATCCCGGCCACGTTACGCTGTGGGTTGTCGTCTCGTCCCCGTAGCGCCATACCATCCGCCGATCTGTATTATCAAGTTTTCTTTTATCGTAGTTACCGCTCAATTTTGAACGAACTTATATAAAAGGTTTCCTGCTCCCCTCGGCAAATCAAATTAGAAGTAGCCGGCTTCCCCCAATATATATTTTCTTAATTTTTTTTTTGTTTCCATTATTACGGTTGTGTTTGGTTTACTGCGAAAACATTTTATGTGTCCTGTCGTCAGTTGATTCGTATGAAATTTATTTTTGCAGAACAACAAGGAAAACGGTCGGGATCGTAAACATTTTGAGCGGTGTTACGCAATTGTAGATAATTTTCCGTAATTTAAATTGATAGAGGCGTGTTGAAAAACAAAACATAATTGGTTGTATTCAAATAGGTAATAAACGTTATCCGTGTGCAGGGTATAACGCTGCTTCAAGACGCTGGTACGTCGGATGACAGTGGAAGAGCCTCGGAGCGGCTCACGGGCAGCTCAGTGGCGCCCCGGGATCCCGATTCCTCGCGTGACCGTCTTAGTGACGTACGTATTATACACTTGTTATACCGCTTTCGTCTTCAAACTCTCACATTTATAATATGACATTTAAAACTCGATGTCAACGTTCAATTTTTAAGTACCAGTAGGTACTCAGTCTGTACATCTAACTAGTCAAAGTTCGTGATGTTGTCGCAATTTTTCTGTGTTATTGCGTAATCTTTTTAAACGATTTGTCACGAAACGCTACGTTTGATGTTAGTTTTCGTTTCAGTAAATATAAATAAAATTATTTAACGAAAACTTTCCGCCTTCCGCTAACTTTGTTCCCTTACTCGAATGTATTTTTATACCGATATTTTTTCAACATTAACGATACGTCTGATATTGTATTTCGGTTCTGTAAAAATAAATGAGATGATAAAACTTGTAACTGTTGCCATTCGCTGAGTTTGCGTTTCTTTATACTTATCTATTTTTCATATAAAGACTGTCTTACATTTGTTTTTATTTACTTATTTCATCGGTGTCGAGAAGCATGTTTACAAACAAATTCGTCAATGTTGTGATTGTGTCTCTTCTCTTAGTTTGTACATTTCTATTTTTTATTTCGTTGCATCGTCTTCCCATGTCTCCCAAATACATTTCACGATTATCATCATAAGTCATTGAATACTTTCATTTCACTGCGTAGGTTATTACTTCAGGGCACGTGTTGCTTTGAATAAAGAAATTAGAAAAATAAATATTTAAGGTACCGTCACATTACACTACAGGCTTATTTATAAAAAATAATTTACGTCATGTACATCCAAAGTACTACAGATACTAAGTATAAATCTAAATGTGCCGGGAGTGTGCTAGCAAACGCGCTCATGTTGTAATACTTAGTACTAAGTCAATAGACAAAGTTACAGAACAATATAACTTAACAAGTATATCTAAGACTATCAGAGTGCTAGATTTAGCGTCATCGCTAGTTCCGCGCTTGTAGGGTTTATAGCCGAACCAATACAAATCGGCCATCACGATTATTTCCAAATCTCACTGAATAAAATCTATGCGGATTAAGTAAGGATCACTGAAAATATAATTTACCCGTGTTTTATTTCAACGCAAGTTAAATTAACCGTAATCCCTCGGTTACATTAATCTCATCGCGGATTCACCGATGACTTTAATCTGTGAGATTTATGAATAACCGTGCAGCTCACGTAGAGTTATTTTCCAAGTTAAACTAGTTACAATGTGACGGTGCCCTAGGGGAGATGTAGAAGCAATCTTACGGTTCCCAAGTCACTCCAGTCCACTCATAAGTTCGCTTTTTCTTCCTGCCTACAGGCCAGTAGCCGCTGTAGTTCCGGAAAAGGCTATATCGTAAGTATAATCAGAATATACCTTCGTTACTTCCGATTACCCTTTAAATACCTGTCTCGGTTTACTTGTGTGGTAAATTCCGTTTTAATTTAGCTACATCATGCATGACTGCCGTTCTTTCGCTTTTGTTTCTCTTATATTTTTTTACTTAAAGCTTCACTCTTCTTGTACGCAGTTGTTATAGTATTCTTATAATATTTATGTGATAGATTCTAATCGTAGATATTGTTATTGAAGTTAATGTAATGTTTCGTGTCGTTCACGTTGGCTGTTACCATGTCTATAATTAACTGTATCGGAAAATACTTTACCTATAAGATTGACGGTCATTTAGTGGCTAGATGTGCTTGGAAATAACTGGACAAAACTGGTTACAAGATAACTTATTTTCTCTTGATAGATTTGTGGTTTGGAAGGATGTGCGCAAAATTTAATCTTTATCTTAATGATTTTTCAATATATATGTATATTTACATATACATCAAATTATTCACATTTAATAATAATATATTCATAAGCATTATTTTAAATTGCAACGGTCTCATTGAAATGTTATTTTTGCGCAGTCGCTTTATACGGGCATCCATAAATACAAACGAAGCTTTTAACAGTCCAGCCAGAACAGCATATTGACAGTACAATAGGTATTTAAAGGTGAAAACCATAATTTTCGATTACGCGGTGCAAATTTACCCCGATCACGCAACACACATAGTCCCTGTTCGGTATTCGGCGCGTATCGCTACTAAATCACGAGATTTGTCGAGGCGGTGCCGTTCCGTACTACATAACATTACCTGCGCCCGCCCTGAATACTTCATGCTCTGTATTTATTTGAAATTGTAATACCAATCTCCGGCTGATCCCTTGTTGTTTCCCCCCGGTGCGAACTTACCTCGTAAATTTTGTACGGATTATTTGTCAATATGCCACGGTGATAGCCTTTTTTCCCTTCATTGGACCTTTTAAGGTTCTTCAGATTTGTAACGTTATTTAGTGAATGAGGGCCGAACTTATTTTATCAGTTTGTTGGCGAAAATATAAAATGTTTTATATCCATCTGTAACCTCAAATTGACTACAATATGTACATTATATCAGCGTAACATATAAGGTATTATTATAATATAGTGCAGGTTTTATTATAAATTCAATCTTAATCCTTTTGTATTACATTACGGAAATATCTACAAGATGATAAAACGTTTCTTATCCTATCTTGATTGTTTCGTTTCTTGTAATATGTAATGCGACGGTATTTTATATTATGTGAATCGATCCAACATGATTTTCACTGGTGTACTGCATATTTTCTTACTATGGACTGTGGATCTATAAGTTAAGGGCGTTTAATTAATTAGTAACTCGCACGCATTGCAAGCATATGTTCTTTTGTTAATTATGCATGGAATTCGCTTCTCATTAGACCAGTGTCGTCTGTTATACTAATACTTATCTTTTCTTCTTTTACAGTGTGATAGTGAAGGCGACGACGACAAGGCAAGTGTTTGTTTTTATTTACCCATAAGGTTACTTAACGATTTTCATGTTTGTTCGTTACGAAATTTACGCACTTAATTTGCCTCAATCGGTCCGTTAAATGTGAGGCTGATTTTGGTTTACGGATCCATATAATGTAAATTTGAGGTTATTCGTTTCGGTGTATTTTAAGAGCGTTAAAATCGCTCGGAAAATTGTTAATTTATCCGGATAAAATTGCGTTACCAACCATTATTTAATCTGTATGACCATGTGCAATTTCACGGCGGGTTTTGAAAGTACAAGCCGCGTATAAATTAGTTGGAAAGGTCAGAGTCATCAAGTAAGCGTGTAGTCGAGGGGTAATAGTGAGTTTCGCTTTGTGCGGACGGTGCCCGTTGTAGGGGCTTAACTAACTCGTCAACAGGTTGTGAAATGCGAGTCAAAAGCTGCTAGAGTCGGGCGGCGCTTTTCGCGCGTCGACGCAGCAAAGGACGCTGATTACGTTACGCTGCTCTGTTTCGTAATTACAAGATCGGAGCTGACGCGAAGTGCCCGTAATTAAATACATTATGCTATGAGTCGAGTGGCCGTGTCAACGTTCTGCTCAAACGCTGAATCGAGACTGGATATTCTGCTTTACCGAAGTTTAACTGTTAATCTCCTCTCCTGTTGGCAGTCATGTGTACAAGCTACCGGGTTGTGACGAAGTTATTTAGTCTTTACATTACTGTTCTATATCTGCGCTGGTAGTCTAACGTATTTTAGAAAATAAGTTTTATTAGTCCTGAATAATCTCTAAGACAATTTAATGAGTACTCCCCAAATGTTCTGCAAACTTCGAAACCAATTACCTAATCCCCAGCACAAGGAAAGTCCTTAATAACAAGTCCTTAACAACAATCATAATTTTAACTGTAGCTGAACATAGAATCAACTATTGATTTCTAAATTAATATTATAAATCAAAATCGTTTTTTTTTATTTAAGTTATAATACTGACACACTATGAACCTAGTCATTCGGCATACATTTCCACAAGCGTACCGAATTCAGATTGTTAGTTAAGGAATGAAAAATAATATCCCAAGAAAAATATTATTCAGAAGCATTCACGATCCGGACTCATCCACTTTCACTCTTAATTTAATTAAGTATGCGCGCTTCACTGCTGATCCGTTGTGCCGCTGTGGAATCAGAAACAAGACGACGTTTGTTTGATCCGCGTTATATTATTATAGCTATATTATTTGAACGTGCTTTGTTGTCAGATGAAAAACCGATGCTTCCGTCCGTAATTGTTCGAAAGTGTTTGTAGATGGGATTCAACCACTTCCGTATTAATTTGTAATTACATTAGCCCGTCTCACAACTTCGCCGGCTCGTTTCTGACAAACCACGTCTGTATCTCAAGCAAAGTTCCTATTGCAAACTCTCGAACAAGACAATGTTTGTTAGATAACTTAGATGTTGTAGCCGTAATATTTCATTATATTGTGGCTTTTGTTTCTCGTTTAAAAGACGATAACATTGTTCGTAATTTATGAGAAATGTTTTCAGTTTAAATTGGTGTAATAATAATACACATTACGTCAATGTACATTTAAATTTTTGACGTTGACTAATCGTTGATGTAAGACGTTTAGATAACATTATGGGATGTGTTATACTTGTGATGTTATATAATATATGTATACAAGTCTGTAATCACGCTGAAAGTAATTCTGCTTACCGCATAAGGGTTTTCGACTTTGATCCCCGGTTTGAGAAGCATGTACGTGACGGATAAACCGACAAATAATTAGGTTTGTTGTTTTATGAATTTAATATCTTTAATCGTGATCTGTCTTCTGAGTGTGTATTTGAACTTGTAATAAGTTGCAGCGATACACGGTCAGTATTATTATTATTTTTTAACTTAGTAACTTCGGTTATAACCGTTTAACACTTCATCGGTAATTGTTTTTAATTAATAACTTTAATCAAATGATAGCTTGAGTCATTAGTGTGAAAGTTCTTTGAAATTACCACTTCATTGCTTGATACAAGTTTAACGGGAAGTTGTATGTATGTGCGAGTTTAACTATTATTTACATATTGTATGAAGATATTCCTAATCATTTGTTGATAGACAATTACAATATCTATGTTTAAAAATAGCGTTAGTTTGTTAAAAATAATATTAATATTATTTTTGTTACTTTTTTTGTAACGTAACTTTGTTAAGGTAACAAAGTCACAGACAAAGTAACTAGTATAAATAACACGAATGCGTGGCCTGATAGGAAAGAAATCATTCTCTAAATCCTCTTACTCCCACAGAGTAATTTCACAAATGCTATTATCAAATACAAAATTAAAATCGAACTCGAAAAATACTTCGGTTATGTTATTCGAAAATTATTACGTAACCAAAGTTAATATAATTTTTTTCTGAACATGACTGAACTAAATAAATCGCCTTTTGTTTTTATTCATCTTAAAATTTGGCTTTAGCACACAAATCGGAAAATATTGTATACTTCTTATCGATTGCAGTACACTATTTAATAATTGGAAGAATCTCGGCATGAAAAATGTCAATTTTCTCAGTGGGAATAAAAAATAGGTTAAACTCGAAACGCTGTTTTTAGTACGTATCATTGTTTCTGTTTCCGATTTGCTAGTCACTGCAAGTAACATAGCTTGTCAAGTTAGATTCAATATTTGAACCGTGACTTGGCGCTCCGGGGTCAGTTCAAGAGGAACATCCGTTCGGTACGTGAAACATAATCGAATTGAAACTTGAGTGACACAATAATGCCGGTAAATGGATATCTGAGGAGGAAATCAGTTGGAGCTCCGTTGTTGTGTCGCCTCAATTAATTACGTTATCCCAATAGACTGTTGACGGTGTGACGGTGCCTGCGAGGGATGATCGCGCAGCCCGCTAGGGGTAGCACGTATCTACCTACGCTTGTAGTAGAATAGTTTCACATTTAAGCCTGCGGCACTATGAGCTTGCTGCACGCTTTAATGTTGCAGCATTTTAAGTAAAAAAATTCGCTCACATTTGCCGTTTCTTATAAATAGGCACGCTCCTGTTTTGTAATGTTAAAACATTACATAACAGTATAATATTTACTAGTGTGGCGGCACCTTTAATCTCCACATCACTGGCATGTGCACATAGCAGTTTCTGTGTGTGTACGTTGCATAAGATGTCATTGTAATGTGGATTATAAAAATGAAGAGGCCGCCCATACTATTCACACTAGAACTTACTGTCCTGACGAATCAAGATATAACTGGGGTACAAAGTTTTTCTCCTGCATTTTATTTACTTCGTGTAACAGTAAGGGTAACTACCATCTGAGAGAGTCGTGTCTAGTCATTCCTACCACATTCTTCATAGCAGTTTACCGCTAAATTTATTCCATAAATAACTGATATTTACGTGTGTGTTCTGTATTAGTTATGGACGCCTGGAAATGAGGAAATTTACGGCAAAATAATTTTTCAACTTAAGTTTTGTGATTACGCGTCCCGGCTTCTAAACTTTTTGGTTTATTTTGAAGTCTTATTTGAGTGTAGGTAAAGTACTTACTTAACTTTCTCATATTATGTTGATATTATTTTCAGTATTTTAGTATTTGCGTAAGTGTCGTCCTTTATAGAAAAGAATAAGTTCTATAGACCGTTCAAATTTCATCGAAATTATTTAATAATGGCCTCTATTTTACGGTTATTATTTCTATCATAAACTGGCTATGTCTTTCCTCCGCTTTATTTAGTTAAATTCCTTTTACTTTGGACTATAGTTCCTTTATAAATTCTTGTTCTCGTTTCTGTTACATTGTTCTTACAACTATATAGACTCAGTTTTAATGGCGAACAATAAATATTTGAATAATTAATATTCAATATTTTACTTCCTCTAATGAAGTTAGTAAATATATTGTACGTTCTAGAGTACAGTTTATGTAAAACACCTGTATCAATAGTGGATAACGCAAGAATTGGCTAAATATTTTAAGTGTTGCGTACATTGCTGTACAATGTTGCTCGGTGTAATACTAGCTTTAGGGATTCCACTCAATGCGTCGGATTAGGCCAGCACCGTAAATGTACCTGGATGGATCAAATGGGACGTCAGAGCGAGCGGCTATCGAGACTATGTATATCTGTATGTACTCACTAAGTATTATGCCTCGTACATTGATCTTCCATAACCTAGTTTACCTCTGGCTCAGCTTAATAGAACTAGCACATATCTTAGAACATTGCTAGATTAGTCAATTCCTTGTTAGATTCGGTGAAATGGCTGTATAGTTCCAGTAGGTCAGCTACACATACAGACCGGTTTCAAATTAAACAACTAACACTTCTAATTCAAATTCACTTTCTGTAACGTTAACGAATAGGTTTGATACAAAAACATTTTTATGTTGCCACATATTTATGTTATCAGACTAAACCTGGTATTGTGTGACTGAAGTATATAATTGTGTTGAACACACGCGTAAGTAGCATGACACGGGGAACGTTACACTGACGATTTAAATTCTTCTCTGGTAACGCTCGACGAGAGTGCGCCACTAACTCGATCCGATTCAACTTGCGCTATTTACACTCCAGGCTTCAATTATACCTCCACTTTGATATGCAAATCCGCTCGCTTTTGGGTAATTACGTGTACCCCGAGTATCGCTGCCAGCGCCAATTCTCACTCGAAGCTAATATGTTTGACTCTTCCATAGTTCCATGCACTATTGCATTGCAGATGGTAAAATTCGTTTTCGAAAATGTTTTACGTTGATAAAATTTTTTGCAAGCAAAATTTTATAGTCAGTTGAATCGTACACAAAGGTTTAAGCTTTATTTTCTGTACAGCCGTGTCGCTTTAAAGTTTGATGTAATATTTGTTAAAGGCGGATCTGGTGTTTTAAGTCTATGTTATTTGATGGGATATTTTAGGGAAATATGTTATGGAAATAGCTGATAGGTGTGCGTCGTTTAGCAAAGTTGTAGCAGAGGTTGCTTCTAATAAAGACTAGATAAAGAAGCACTTTTAGTTTACATTTGCGTTAGACATCACACAGACTACCTGTTACTTGACAATTTCCGTATCAGTAAAATAATATATGGCGCAGAGTACTTTCTCCCCCATATCCACAAATAATACTATGAGTTCTCACAGTGAAATAGAAAGAAAGGTTCGCTTGTTGGTATTCCCATCTATGTCTTTTGAATGATTTAGTTATAGTTCAAGTGAAGTATCTACTTCATATTACTATAATATTATGTAGCGGTGTCATCTGACAATACGTACAAACAAACCATTCTCTTTTTCTATGTCACTGTGAGGACTCATAGTATTATTTGTGAATACCGAACAAATCATGAGCGACACCTAATCCTCTGCAGACATAATCTCTCTTTGCACAGTTAACTCCCGCGATTAACAAATCGCGCCAGTAACGGAAGCGTTCAACTGGCAACGGAGGCGGGTCTTCCCTAACTACTGCTTATAGAGATATGCTAGCGACGGTAACTGCATAATCATTTTAAACCTATGATGTAAAATTTATTATGTTTATTATAGTTATTATGAATTATTTGGTACATATGAATATTTCTTGGTGAATAAAACACAAGAATGAGTATAAAGCAGTATTCGCATCTTAACGATTTGAAACTGTTTTAGAAATAAAAAATATACTACAAAAATATTAATAGATCCTTGATTTAAGTTTAAATACATTCCTTAAAACAACATTAAATACAATGTTGTAAAGTTGTTTATGAGAGTGATTAATATCACTCTACATATTACGCGACATAATTGTCGCGGTGTCCTCACAATAACTGATGTATCTACCGAAAATACATAATACATTAAATGTATTGTCACAGATCCTAACTAGACTTATATGTAATCTCCGGACACTGATAGTTATGTTGTTAGTCCAACAATAAGTGAAGAAACAAGTGCTTATCGCTATCCCATTGTCTGACCGCTGCCGCTGCTGACATTGCCCATACATTGGCCTGATTTTACACGTTGGTGTCCAATTTTATTTATGTCCTGAAAAACTCTTCAGTTATACGTTTTAAGAATAATTGATCACTCTTCCTTACCATACTATTTTAAATCGTTAACAAATTATATTAGAGTATTTTACAAACATGATAAAAAGGTAGACTTATCATTGTACTTACAGCGATTTTTTTTTCAATAGAAAAATATATAAAGAGTAAAAATATGACGGTATAAAATATAAACATAATCTATAAATAACGCACAACGTTTAATATTCAAATACTCTTAAATTTAAGACATGAAATACTCGGCCACTATTCAGTATTAGGCAAAAAACAAACATCAAAATATTGCCATATTGCTCGAATATCAGTAACAATGTGCTTACATAACTCGTACTTGGAATAATAACTAAGCCATGTGTAACGTTACGACAGAATTTATTTGTTCTCTGTATATAAAATTTATTATTTCATACATAAATCATCTTTTCATAGTATCATTTATTGCACTATAACTTTGTATTAATATATGCGTTGGTGTTTTTATGATATTGCTGTCTATCGCTATTAACGTGACTTGTTTTAACTTTCTGGAAACTATAATAACTTATTCCTTACACTTTAATCTTTAAACTCGTTTCCCATCTCAATATCATCACGACATATTTATGCAAAATTAAACAATACACTAAATATTATAATACTCACATTTATAGATCTGTCATACACAAATATTTAGGATGCATGTTTATGTGTGTCAAGTATATAATTAATTCTACGTTCTATACTTTGACACACATTTTACTAACCGAGTTCTTTTTTCAATCATAACCACATAAAAATGTTCTCATACGTTTAACGATTGATTTAATCAACTTCAACTCGATTAGCTACTTCATCAGAGCTAAAATAAAAACATAACCTGGTTTCGACCTCAGCGTGTAAACCTCATCATCATTTATATTAGGCGGCATATCACTTCTAGTCGATTAGACCTGCCGCCTGGCTCCAACCCAATCTCAGCCCACGGAGACATAAGGGGAGATTTGACACCCATAATAAGATACTGAATATGGATCAACCGTCTTTTTACGGCCTTTACATATTCATTTTCTTTTTAACTTTGTGCGTCGACGCCTAGTCATCTCCTTAAACAGATCATTTACGATACCGAAAATCTTTGCACGATTTTCCCAAGCTACCCGAGTACCAAAATAAAACAGATTCTGTTATAATAGCCTTTTAAATATCATTACTAATTGAAAGTGAAGTCATTTCAATACGAAAAGAAATATTTACTGTTCCGACGAGCACCTCTTGGCAGGATTTACCTTACGCAAACCTGCTTCGGTTAATTGAAAGAGCTTCTTTCATTTAGTGTAATATTTTATGGCGCGGCTCGGTGGCAGCTTGCGGTTTCACTCTTGCACAGAACGTTTGGCCTATAGTACTCTCTCCACTCACGGACGCTTAAGACTCTTTATGAAATCATTTAACGTTTCGCGGGAATCGAAACATAAATTTGTTTTCAACATTATCTTATACCTCTACCTTCTCTTTTGACGCAAAATAATTTCGCAAAAGATTTCTTTCAGAAAAGGAAATTAATATAGCCGTAAGTAATACGATCTCGGATAAATTGTTTTATTACATTACAATGTATTCACAGTCCAATAATATCAGTAATAGATACCGTCGTTGTCGACGTAATTCTCAATGTCGGGCCGCTAGCACGAGCGCAATAACGAGTAATAAAGCTCGGTAGTAAGGGCGTGTTATAATTAGCGTTAAAGTCTGAGGGTTGATTTTGCGGTGTGCCGACATAAGCCGCAATAAATCGCACCCACGACGGTGGAGTGGCGGCGCTGCGGTGCGCAAGATAAGGGTCATCGCGACACAATTAACTACTACAACAAATACATTACAATCCCGAGTCCCGACCGAACACAGCCACAACTGAACATAAACAGTACGTAACACGCCAGCTGAACCGTCTCCGCCGCCCTCGCTTTACGACCTATTGCTCTTATCCGTTCAGATTACGGATAACCCGTGCCCGTGCCACGTCTGGATTATTTTTATTCCATAGGTTTTATTATTATTATTACGACATTTATAAATTGCAATAAACTATGTACCCAACTGCGTGATTAACATAATGTTTCTGGAATGTTCCACTTTTGTCTTGTAAACGAGCATAAAGTGAAAGAACAAATTGCGAGTTTCCCCAGTATTTTCCTCGCTCGGAAAAATATATGTTTTATTAAAGCTCGGCATTTCCGAGAGCGAAGCAACCCTCCGGGCGGGCTGGGGGTGAGTGCGGGCGCGAGGGGCGCGGGAGGGCTCGGCGGCGCGCCAGTGTATAACAGACAGTAGAAGGATATAAAACATATTTACGCGCCTATAAAGTACTCTCTTACGTTCGCTCTCCACCGTTGTCTATGTTCCTTGCAGCCCATGATAGTGCTCTCTCTCGTGCGGCTAAACTTATGTC
>DWPA01001433.1:0-18655 GCA_018251375.1 Calpodes ethlius | reverse complement strand
GACATAAACGTAATGGATTTTTCCACAGAAATGAGATGTTTTTTCACGGTAATAAGTAGCTTATGTTACTTTTCATGTTTCCAATTATCTCCGCACCAAAAATTATGTTATAACTACGCTCCGTTGAGCCGTCAAACATCAAACAAACATACGAACACACTTTCGCATTTATAGATTTTTTTTAACAACGTAATGAAAAAAGCAGTTTTTCTTTTTTTTTGTCTGGCGAATTAGTTTTTTGTCTGTTTTTCGATCTGTAGTTTAAAAGAAAATCTGGCGTGTCTTTTTATAACTGAACAGACTTAGATGAGATTTTCTGGAGTAATTATCTAGCTGATCACACAACTGTGTGTGTCTGGCACTAGGCAAACTGGTCATTTGACCGTGAACGGTCATGGTTGAATGGTCTGCCAAAGGATGTCCATTACACTAATGCATGAACTACTCTCATTAATTACACTGAGTTCTGATCCTGGATCTCTAATTTTCAGAAATGTGCGTATAACCAGTTAATTAGCATTTCCGAGAAAGAAAACGTCACGAGGAAACCTATAAACTATAACCTCACAATTTTCAATAATGGTGATTGATTTTGGCCTAAATTCTCCATTGTGAGGAAAGATCCAGTAGTGAGACGGTTTTGGATTATAATAATAAATTACTCTCATTATTATTATTTATTTAACTCTTTATTAAAAACCTATAAGTAGATGTTACAATGGGCGGACTTAATGCCTAATGGCATTCTCTAACAATCATCTAATATCATTATCACCATCATTACAAACCATAATTGTCCCACTGTTGGGTTCGAGTCTCCTCTCATGCGATGAGGGGTATAGGCCATAGTCCACTAGGCTAGCCAAGTGCTGATTGGTAGACTTCACACACCTTCGAGAACATTTTGGTGAACTCTCAGGTGTGCAGGTTTCCTCACGATGGTTTCCTTCACCGAAGCAAGTGATAATTAACTAGTAATACGCACATAACTTTTTGAAAATTAGAGATGCGTGCAGGATTCGATCTCACGCACTCGCACAACCAAAGAATATCATAAAGTAATTAATAATATTTTAACACAAAAAGCAACATTGACTAAACTGATAAGGGAAAATGGTTGTTTCTCCAAACCTTTCAAGTATCGATTTTCCCTGGCTACTCTTGCGATCATACGGCTTTCCCTCCTAAGTAAACGTGCCAACTCATCGAACTTAATTTGTTTACTGTAAGCGTGTATTAAACGTTAAGTAGAAATTGCTTGAAGAAACGCTTATAACCTTGTGTGTACTTTTGTATTGTAAGCGTTCACCAAGTTTGCTTTAATCGTGTAATCCTTTTTGCGGTGTACGTTGTATGTGGATTTCGCATGTAAAACCTTTGCTCTTCGATGACTTACGAAATTCAACTCAATCTAAGAAATAATGAAGAATTTTGAATACTATTTTCAGTGTTTTCAGTGTTACTCTATTCACATTTTTTTCTAGTCAAACTTTCATACCCTAGTTTACATGAAACATAAATCGTTCATCGCCAACAACCAATGAATGTATAAGAGCAAACATTCAATAAATGTTCTCATTATTACCAACTAGGCCACAGGAACCTTCACAACAGCTCAATTATTGAATATCCTCGGTAACTTATTGAATACTACCTGTGAATTTGTTCGCATTAAACTTTGTTTGATAAACTACTCCATGTCTTTCGAATACATACATTCAACACATTTTTTAAATGATGAATTTATATAAATGTTAATACACGTGTTTTTTTGTTTTTACTGAAGTACGAATTCATAAGACATACTTTTTTATCGATTTCATTCAAACTTTCAAACCCTATTTCACATCCTTAACGGATGAAATCCTTATTTCTGATTAATTGCCTAGTTCTTAAAATTAATCTTTTGTTATAATTATGGATCAACTACGGAGAGTTTTTATTCTACGTTGAAGAATCATTCACGCGGAAAAGACTTTCCTCTTTACATTACTACACTCGATTATCTTTGTAACTATACACCCCACCACCAGCAACAAATTAACGAAGGCGTAATAAGTACAATACATTTTACGACGCATTCTTGCACGTAATTTAGGTAATTTAGTAGGGCTTCACTGACATTGGACTGTGTTCGTACTATACGGATTTCAGTGCTGAAATTCCCATTAAAACGAGCAACGTAGTGTCGCATACCAACGGATACTGGTTGAATAATTTGTAGAGAAGTTGAAAATATCACGGCATGTTCTTATTTCAAGTTTTACTTTTTTAACAGTTAATATGTATTATGAGTATTTAAATAAATTTGTAATTGAGGAAAGTAAAAAAAATACTAAATGTGCTATTCAATATTGAGGAGTTCCTTCGTCTGAAGTCAGCTGTAAGTGTATCAGGTCATGATTATCATAAAAACATATCGTCACCGCAATATAGGTTAAGATAAAATAGTTCTAATTTAGTTTACAAGTTTAACCTGAAAAAGTAAACCTAAAGAAAAATATAAAGTAACTAAGAAATATTGAAAGTGAAATAAAACCTTTAAAACAGCGATCTCTTCTAGCAAACCTAGAATATAGGGAAATTAATAAAACGAGATGTAAGGACCAGACTTACGTACAACTTAAATTACAATTTAGTTCCATCATTTAAAGTAATTACTAAACCATATTCGCAAACAGTACTATAAGGTCTCACAGTGAAATAGATTCCCATCCCCATCTTTATCTTTGGTATTGTTCATGAAATTAGAGTGAAGTCGATGGTAATAGAAATAGTCGATACTATATCTCTATTTCCTTGTGAAACCTCATAGTACTATTTGAATTTAAAGTAAAAGTTTATTTATTTATTCTAATAAGCATAAGATAATTAAGTTATTACGTAATAATATGTTGGTATATACTAGGTACAAAAAATCGTTAATAAGCAATAAAGGTAAGTAACAAAAATACAAAACGTAGCGAATGTTTGTTCAACCGCCATTTTTCTTTTCCTTTTTAACACAAACACAGTAAATTCTAAATTAACTCGTAAATTATCTTGTTTAAACTTAAAAAAGGTCGGAGGGAATTAATTTCGAGACAACCACACATTGCTAGGTATGTTGGGTGCGTAATTGGATAATTCTTTATCTGGCTTTTATACGATGTTTTTGTTAAAAGGCAAATGATAAAGTGCGGATACGCCTTAAGTTATACCCGAATTAATATTAGACTGTGATCAATTGTGGTTTGTGGTTTAAGGATTTTATTTCTCAAAATAATTACAAATTTAATTATAGAGAAACACTGCTTACAGTTTAAATATGTACTAATAAGAACATATACTCTTCTTTTAACACTTTTTATTTAAGACCAACCAGTTACAATCCCAGAAGCGCGTTAAAAAAGTGCTTGTCAAACTCTCATTAGGGATGGCAACCTTTCCCGCCACCGTAGTACTGTAACGTTTACCGGTCGATCCGGTATTCCGTTTAACATTACATATAAGCCGTCAAGCGTAGTTCAGAACGAAAACAACACAAAACAGCTTTTTAGTAAGAAATATTGCTTTTTAAATCTCTTAAATGTTAAGTAACTGGTTTTTTTTAACTTCAATTAACAAATACACAACATTTATGGATACATCCAATTCTTAACATGACTAAAAAGTTTTGGTTGACTCATAACTTTATGCATTATAGAGATCCCACTGGATTATTAATATAAGTTACTATGTTTTACTTGAACTAAATATGACTTTAATTAAACCCGGGAACAGTTTCTGGTGATATAGACTGTATATTATGCTAAGTGAGGACCTTATTAAAATAACTCAGAAAATAAGATATTTTGACGCTAGTATGAAAACATTGTCTTGTAAATGAGTTCGATTTATGAAATAAAAATACAATATAAAACCATTTGCTATGCATGTAGGTAAAGTTGAATCTAAAATTGATATAAAACTGAATCAAATTTCGAATACAAGATGTAGGAGAAATAAATAAAACTTCTATATTATTCAATGTTCAAGACATATTGGTTATTTTCTGCCAGTATTATTGTAGCATCGCGTAGTTTATTGTACAGAATGAAGCACTTAGGCCCTAGTCACACTATATTTATGTTGTATAAATAGTTTATAAACATGGTACAAAATTTACAAATACATTTAAATCACGACGTTTTTCGATATCATAAAAAACCTACTGGATCATCTAACAGTTTAGAAAAAAAAAATTCTTTGCGCATTTATTTCCGCAATAAAACTGAAACAAAATACTTTATAATTTTATTTATACCTAGAACTGTTGTAAAGTTTATATACGTCCAATTCTAAATAGAATTTCAATTGCAACCGCAATAAAAACTAAACGCCAGTACGCAAAATCAAAATTACTGAACAGAATTTCACGCACAGATGAAATTGCTTGCATACTAGTCATTAAAATCGAATGATTGTAATAATGTTTGCAGAAAATCCAAGCTTTGCACCAGTTAGCAAACGATAACCGTTAGCGCATTGGATGAGCCATGTTCAAGCATTAATATACAATAATTAAATATAACCCCGTTTAGAATATCAGAGCAAATCTTCTGAATAAGCGGATTAAATTTCAATTTGTGGTTGCATGTGATTATCATGCCTATATTACTAATGTCAATAGTATTATGATTCGTTTAACTGTCTATGTATAGATTTACATTTACAATTACAATAATATCTGTATTGTAATTATACATTTATGAAGTAGAAAAGTAGAAAGCTAAGCTTCATTGAAGTAGTAGTAATAAAACAAGCTTCATCCGGAGTCTTAGAACTAAGGACGCTCGCGAATTAAAAGAATTATAAATAAGTGATATATTTTTTCGTAAAGACAGTGACGATATTTTTTTAATAGCATCTCAAACTTTATAAATTGCAATATTTGATATATTGTTTTACCTGCTATGTTCATCTATAGATAGTTTAAAATTGACTATATAGATGGCGTTGTTATATATTGTTCTCAATATAAAAAAAATGCGCGTGTCTTTAAGATGAGAATGAATACGCTCTTACTAAGGTAGTGCGCTCACAAAGGACTTAATTGTTACCAACTTTCGTCGAGCTTTAACTAATTTAGTGTTAAAAAATGACTAAATTAAGCAACGTCATCTGGTGTCAAGCTAAACAAACAGTCAATTGTTTCAATTGCTTGTGTTTTCGATTAGGACAGGTATTTGAATGATGATTTTAAACTTCTGTTTTCAGTCTGGATGTATGTATCTGCTTTTGTATTCTGTGTTCTCCATGGCACCTACTACGCAGGAAATCCTAGTGTATAGCTCTTGCATGTATATCATTGTCATTAAAATATTCTTATAGTGATAGACGGCCATCTATACATATTCCATAACTACATGAAACCCTAATTAATCAATTGTTTAGTCCTAAAAACCCCCAACTAGCAATTGTCATCGAAATTATTGCTACAAATTACCAGAAACCAATTACATGATTATATTTATGTGTTTTATATATTTTTTTAATTCAAACTTCCCACAAGAAATGATCGTTCATATTAAGCCGAAAGGTTCTTCAGAAAATTCTATAGTACACGTACACACGTATACACATACACATAAAATTCAAAGGACCATATCTCCCCGCATGGTTTAAACTCTAAAGGACTCTAAACGAACATGACATTATCTAGTCAAGAACATGCGAACAAATCTCGCGCCCGAGCTAGATCTACCCCGATTCAATTTACATTGCGGTCATGTCGTTGCGGCCGCTTAGTCAAAGCTCATGTCAAGTTCACTCGTAACAAATACATCAGCTTAATTGATAACATCATAGTTTATATCAAACTATTTTAAGGAATACGTAACATTGGTTTTATATTTTCGTATTACTGTATTATTGTATTTCTTTATAAATTACCTTACTGTCTTATATATCATAAAAATGAATGTTTGTCTATATGTCCTTGATAGAGTCGTAAACAATGCATTTGATCATGCGATGATCTTTAGCAAGGTTGTTGAGTATGAGCCCACGAAGGTTTTGCGTTCGTAAGACCAATTTTCGGCAGATAGCGCAACTGACATTACATTATTTTCGTTTTTGGCGAAGCAACGCGCGCAGGCTTCAGCTAGTATACGATATTTTGTAATTGGTACAGAAAGTTACTTAAATAAACTGTTGTAAATTTTAAAATGTTCTTAAACGTAATTTTCATTAGCACGTAACAAGAGATAATAACTGTTATTGAGAAAATATGTGTTAAAGATGAAACTACATTGCAATGGCTATATTTGTATTGCTTTTATTGTATTATATTGTATATTAAAATATACACCAGTTAGCAATTAGCAAATCCTTATTTGCAATAACGGGACCGTGTCACATGAAATCCAGCGTCGGAATTAGCCCTGCGGTCAAGCGTGTACAACAGTTCTGTTTCAATTTATATTGCGGTTTCATATCACTGCGGTCGCTTAGTCCCAACTCGTGTCGAGTTCACTGGTGACAAATGCAATGATTTAGTTGGTATTTAAGTTATTTTTGTTACATTTACTAGGTAAATTATTATGTCGTAGTGTATAGCTGGTTTTACAGTGGAAATAATTGTGTAGAAAAGCAAGCAGTTTGTTTCGGTTTTAATTTGCGATAACATATTACTGTTAATTGGTTGTGATTTGACAAGTTCATTGATGACAAATCCCATCATTTATTTGATATTTAATTTATTTTTGTTACATTTAATAGGTTTTTTAAAAACCATATATGGTTTTTAAAATAGAATGTAACGTTTAGGAACTTTGGTTTAATAAACGATTACAAATTGCAAAATATTTGTCACAATTTGTCAAGTTTACTAGTGACAAATGCAGTGATTTAGTAAGTATTCAAATTATTTTAGTTACATTTACTAGGTAAATTATTATGACTAAGTTTATAGCTGGTTTTTAAAGTGGTAGGTAACCTCACACTTAGATAAGCGATCTGCGCTAAAGTAAGAGTAATAAATATACTATAACTGCAAGATCAGTATACTTTTGAAGCCAAAAAGAAAGTTCTAGAACCACCAATCCAATTGAATGGCAACTGAAACATTAACGTCATCGTAATTTTTATGAGGGAATTAATCAAGCAGGTTCTATTTACCAGACAGACAGAATTTGCACTATTGAAGAGTAAGACCGACGTTAAAATGATTGGTACAGTGACTAATGTTTCATTGATGAATTAGTCGCCGTTACTCAGTAGTTATATCAAAGGATATAGAGTAGATTTGACTTAAATTTAAGACTGGGTACGATCAATTTTTAAAAATGATACGATATCAGTCTTTACATCGCTGGACTACACTACGTTGTCTTTAAAGATTGGCAAAATAAACGATAAATTTCCAGTAGCTGTTAGTTTATAAACGATGCGAATCATGTAACCCAGCTAAGCTCTAAGTCCCGAGTAGCCAATTTAAACGCAGACCGCCTTCTTGCGCGTGAAATACTACCCGTTGCGCGCATCCGTCTATGTCAGGCTGGAAAACGTTCTGCTGAGGAATTCTTGGGAGTTTCTAGGAAAATTTCACGGGATTATTTATTTATATTGCATTCCTCGTGTTGGCTCTCTGTGATTTTAAGCTGTGTGTCAGATTTTTGTACTTTTTACCGGTATTTAGAACATATAGAGTAATTAAACGAGTCTTTTTGAGGGCAAATAAACAATTAAGTTCAAAAATATTGAAATTTAAGTGAAAAAGAATAAATATGCCTATTTAACTTTGGCGCACTACATCAAATTTCAATTTTTTTTTCAGGCTATCAAAATACTTGGGCTTGGAAGATTTTGTGCTACTTTAACTGTATTTAAAATTTTAGAAATCTTTCTTCCATTGAAGAAAATTACATCGTAATAAAAAATGATAAATGTAAGTATAGTCTTTACACGAATAATAATTTAGAAAAATTAAGAGTTTAATGGAAAGTATTTATAGACGATCCATTTAGGATCGATGATTCGTGATCCATGGCCCTGGAAATACAGGCACAAGCATTTAGATATTGTGCGGTTCGACCTCACTAACCGGGCTATTGGATCGTACTTATTCTTACTGCAATTCGAGTACGGCGCTTCATTCATTTCATTTAATCAATTGCAAGAACTTTTTTTGTCTTTATAACTATCACGAAATTTCCCTTAAAGACAAGCTCTAGCTAAGAGCACACATTTATTACATCTTATGTATTCGTAAATTCTAAGTTACATTAATTTCTAAAGTCATACTCCAGCTTTTGACATCACCATAATCGGTTTAAAATATAATCGTAAACATAATTCGGAATATCGTACAGCGCCATCTGTTATTTACTTCGAAAATCAACAAATAACATTTGTTAAATTTTAATTCACCATTGGACAAATGCTTCACTTTAAAATGCTTTATATAAGTCTAAATTGTAATTGTATGCAAATAATACGTTGAGCTAAACAAAGTGATATTGCTAAGAATACGTAGAAGATACTTTGATGTTATTGTTCTTATAAAGCACGAAGGCTAGAGTCTCACGGGAAATAAGTTTACTCGTTCAGTTTACTATAAACTGATCTTATGTAAAGGTAACCAGGGCTCGGATATTGCTGTAATGTAGGTAAGATAGACTGAATTACATTTATTTACACATGTAAGCTTTCCTTTTCACTGTTATTAAGACTATTGATTTTATCTACAACAATGATTTTCCTTTTTTTTTGTTTCTCGATTTGTCATCGTTTTTTTACTGTTATTCTTAAACGGCTTTACCAATCCAAATGCGCATAAATCCGCATTCACTGATTTATTTGACAGTAAACTAGAACACCAATTTATTTAGAGCCAGGTTTTTTTTAATGTCACGTGTGACTGTGAAGATATTAAGGTTCAAGTTTAACAAAGAAAATCAGGAGCAGTTAATATCTCAGAATAAAATGCTCTTTTAAACTCAAGAAATAAATAATATGCAAGAAAAGTAAAGTGCATATCTTGATATTTTCTACGACCACAGAGCGTAAATGAAAATTGAAAAAATCAAAATGGACATTTTTATATCTTTTTGTATGCAAAAAAACATCCTTACTGTTCCGACTAACAGCAGCTTCGAGACATCAACTCTTGAAACGGAACGATATAAGATTTCTTTCCCACATAATGTAAATCCTGAGTCCAAAAGAAATATCCAAATATTGAAAGTTTTTCTCCTAAACTGAAGAAGAAATATACAAGTAAGCAAAGAAAATATAAAATAAAGCTAAGGGATAGTGGTATCAAATGACGTAACTCGCGTCCCTTGAGGGGTGACTGTATCACAAGATAGCTATATCTGTGAAATGATATGTAAATGGGTTGGCAGTTGCGTGATACTTTACTATAATATTTGTGAAAGGAGCAGTGTTTTTGTTAATAGGATAAACAAGAAAAAACAAGTGTATGATTGAACATTTTTGCGTAGAATTATTGGACCCAATAAGGATCTCGTATTCTATTCCAAATCTTCATGGTTTTCATAGTTGTATGCAAATTTTAATGGAGATATTCACTGTGAATCTATATACCTATTTAAAAGGCCATTTGCACGCTTAATGGTGTGTGGAAGTTGCCAGTCCATTCTTAACCACCTAAATTATAAATGTGGAGAACCAGGCCTAGTATAAAGTTGATGATTAGGATGATACGAACAATAATGGCTTATATCATAACTAGTCTATTGCTGGGTTCGGGTCTCTTCCCACAAAGGTCTAGGTCGTAAACCACCATGTCCAATTACAATTTTTTGAGATCATTATGAAGACCTCTCAGGTACAAGTTAATGATGTTTTCCATCTAAAGTCTTATATAGACGCAAGCAATTTACAACTTTGTATTAGTTTAGAGTGTTTAGACTATGAAGTCTTTACTAGAACAGTCTATGAACTTCTAGAGGTCTCGTGACATAAGATAAATGTTTGTGTAGTAATTTACAGCAGACTCGAGGCTTTTGCGAATAATCCTGGCTACGACTTACACCTGCGAACCACTATAATATATTAAAATATGCGAAATGTCTTATTCATATTGATTAATACAACAGTTTCTTGGTTCTTGATCCATTTGATTAATTGACTATTCCTTTTTTTTATAATGTCGCCGTAGGTTCGACAAGTATACTTTCTATATTTTTAAACCACTTTCTTTTCTATTCACTCTTAATTTTTTTTTATATTCCGTATTTGCTAAAACATTTTTTGTAAATTATGTTTTGATAAAAAATGTGTGAAAATAATATAATCATGATCAGTGATAGCCTATTGGTTCGATTGGTTTTTCTAATGTGGGGGCGTAAGTTCGAACTTAACTTGTTTCGGTGAAGGAAAACATCGTGAAATAGTTATGAGTGGTGATGGTGATGATGACGATGTGTGAAAATAGTAAAAGATTGTGAAATTATGTGGTGATGTTCAAACAGAGCAGTTATCAACTTATCCCAACTTAATATCATTGGTGTTCGATTACAGATGTCGCTACTAGTAAGAGTTAAAACATAGTCATTACTTTACGACACTGTACTTAAATAAAGAGTCAATAATTTCTAACCAAAATATGAAACTAAAAAATCAGCAGCGGTTTAGGTACGGAAAGGTCAAGGGCCAAATATTGCTGAGTGAGATTTTTCGCCCTGACGCTTGACACCATGCATCCACGATAGCGCTGACCAAACTCATTTTCACATTTCGCTTGCAAATTGTTACATACACGTGTATGGGAATAACATTGAAATTCAAGCACGCGCCACGGCGTTCCACCCGCTTCAGTTCAGAATTTCAATTCGGGATGTTTCGCTTGCGCTCGGCTTTTGCCACGTACACCGGAAGTTACGAATGAATTTTAAATTAGAATTCCTTTTTTAGAGTTCTGTTGATATCTAAGTAACTGAAAATGGTACTGTTGAAAAACTGCTTTTTAATAAAGAACTCCATTGAACAACATTTTCATCGGATTTAATATATAATAATATTAAATTTAAATTATATTCAATTTATAAATTCATGTATAGCATGAATTATAAAGTAGAAACTTTGAAGCATATTTTATTGGAAACTCTTATTGTAGGCGTTGTTATTTTACACTTTCAGGTATTGTTCGAGCACAATAATATACTTTGTTCTTTTATATAATGTTATTTTTAGTCCCAGAAATTCAAAATAGTCAACTTTATATGTCAAGTCAGCGGTAAAATTATGTGTTGTATTCTAACCTTACATCCATAGACAATTAACAAATGATGTATAGATAATTTAATTTTTAACTTAACATCTAAATTTCATCCTCAAATTCAGAATTAATTTATTAATAGCATACATTTATCATTAGATCTCACACCTAACTGTACGGATACCGAATTCGGAGTTAATCCGTCCAATGAACTCAGATAAAATGAACAAAATGTACCAAATGACCAGACAGAGAAGCAACTGTTTAATAAACTTCTGTCATATTTTGAAAATAAATAAGCATTGAACCAATAATAAAAGTAAATATATCCATTTAGTTGTTTAATGACTCATATTCATATTTAGCCTTAAATGACATAGAGGGCAGCACAGGTCGAGGCATTACAAAGTAAATTAATTAATTAATTTAAGACTTTAATTTATCTCCTTGTAAACATTAAGACTCGTTACATTTTGTATTATTGATCTGAAGTGGATTATTCGGAAATCACCTCTAACATCAGGTAAGTAACTGATTAAAATAAAATCTTACCTATCTAATTTTGAATATCGAATTACCATTTCTCATAATTTACAAATCACTTGTAATTTCAACTGAATTTAAATAAATTTTAAGGTTTGCAACTATTGCAGACCTGTTAATACCTATACGTGGATAATGTGTTTAAGTTTATTATTAATCGTGTTTATCTATGCAATTCGTGTTAATTGTCTGGAATTACTGTTTTGGTGCTCTGTGCACTATTCGCAATCTACATACCAAAACAGAGTGCTTAAATAAATATTTGCTATCTATCTATGGTTTCGATGGATCTATGTCCTGGCCATGTATTGCATTAAACATATTGGTTGTATTGGGGTTGTGCAGAACTGACACTCATTTCATGCCGTCAGATTTGGGTATCGTAAGAGGCGACAAAAGTCAGCTATTGTGTATGATAGTAGGGCTTTGTGTAAGCAGTATACTATTTAAAATCAATATAATTACTGGTATTGTTAACTTTCTGATTGATACGAAGTCGTTTTATAAAATGAACGGTGAATTTCATCAAGTTAAACTACTTAGTGTATATTTTTATAAAGAGCATGCAATTCTGTTAAGGCGTTTCAGTATTGAACTTAAAAACGCAGGCAAACAGTGAAATTGATAAATATAAAAAAATAATTAGAATATGGTTCAATAGGGGCTCTAAGCTGTGGCTGTGTGTGGGCTGCGTAAGTAATTACTCCCGCTAATAGAAGTTTTTTTCAAACATCTTCCACAGACAAACATCGATCTGTTAATGTTCGCCCGTATACACGAGGTCTTCTGTCACAATTTCATCCACCCAAATATGTAAACCACCAGGAGCTAACAAATAACATGACATCCCCTGTGGAATTATCAATGTACGAAGTTAATTTAATGCGCACTAAGTTTTTGGTCAAATTTAAATATATAACTCAACTTAATATTGTTCTTCCTATTATTTAAGCTACTTTATAACTTAAGAATAATTTATTTTCTTACCTTTATCTATATAAGAAATATTTTAATAACAAAAATTTTAATGAAACTGAATATTAAAAAAATCAGTAGCTTATAATAATAAACAAATATCACTAGATCTGTTAAAGTTTTATCATATGCCACCTTAAGAAGGTAATTACTGAACATTTCATTTTTATTTTTTTGATCAGCTACACGGCCTGAATACCTTGAGACATAATTTTTGATGACAATTATGAAATTTGACGTTCGAAAAATCTGACAACACGTGAAAAACGAATTGGGTCGAAATTAACAATTTACAACAGCAATCATTTGTGATTCATACAGAACCATTTAAAGTTACTACTAAAACGATTCTCGATCTAGTCTGGATTTTCAATTTGACTAGCCATTTGAATATTTCACCGCAGCCCGGCTTGTTTTACGACAGTGGCCGGCATAGATCGCTTCGAAAACTACGTTTAATTTATAACTGTCAGTTGGTTTTTATGGGCCGGACCGCATGATTTCAATCCGGCTCGGAGGACCATTTACTGCCATGAGCTGATTGGTGTAGTTCGAAATCCTTTGAACTATAACTCTTTGTTTCGATCGTTTTTTAGCCATTTGTATTTACTAGTTGCTGCATATTGCGGTCGTAAATACTTAACTGTGTCTCTCTCTTCGGTTTTAATTTAGAAAGCAATAATATCCGGTTAAATATCACCAGTTTCAGCATAAAACCTTTGTATAATTTTAGTCTTATTATGATTGCTTAGAATATTTACCCCAGTACCATGCCAGCATACTAGGTTATTGTAAAAGGAGGTGACAAAAGCTGGTCCTTCGGATTAATCTTTCACTTTGCTTTAACTGGTACTATATTTCTTTAAATTGTACTTGGCTAGATACCGTCTCGGTGAAGTAAGTCGCGTAACGGCTCGTCGTGTTCTGGCTGGTGGCTTGGGAGTTAGTCACCTCTTTCTTTTCTTTTCTTCTTCCTTGGCCTTATCAGTTATGCTTTTGGTGTTTCTGATGCTCATTGGCGGCGATAGATATTTCTCTTCGAGAAGACCGTTATCTCATTCGGTGGCTATATCCAAAGCAAAATGTGGATGTACTTAGTATTGCATCTTTTCTATAGCCATGAATTATAAATCATCGAAGTATAATCATCATATGATTAAGATATTATTGTCATTGTCCTTTTGCATCGTCGTTGTATTGTTATATGCTCTGTGTCTCTCAGATATTACAAATGCGTCCGGGAATTTTAATAATGCCCCTTTTATTCCCATTTCTCTTGCAACAATGGTACGCAATAAGACTATTGAGAAAAACTTCACGACGTCCTTTTTACCGTGTGATTAAAACTTTATCGCTGTTAACATTTCGTTATATTATGGAAGATAAAATCTTATTCCGTAATGTGGAGTCAGGTTACTTATGGAAGATAACAATCTTATTGCATGATGTGGCGTCGGGTCATGTGTATTGGAATTTGGTACAGAAGTATCACCTAGTTTAAGTCTAGCAGTCGTCGTATTCATCGCCTGCTCCTTTAACAATATTTTTATAATCTGTTGTGTTTTTTAGTGTTTCTATTGCAGTGTCATCATAAGAAGAATAAGGTGATCCCTCTATATCCTTAGCACGAACTTCACCGCTGGTACTTTCCAAGTTTTATACTTCAGAAATGGATTTTAAAAATCATTATCTCATTTAGGCGATAGGTGGTTGAACTAATTTTGACAAATTTTGAACAAAATTCGGTAATGTTCATAAAAAAAAATATTTTATATTTACTACAAATTTTATGTATAAGGTCATATACTACATTTTTACTATAAACCATTCTTTTTAATTTAACGAGTTGAGAAACAAGTTAAAATCTTTTGCGAAATAAATCGTTCAATAAAACCCACACTCAATGGCAAAACTTTGATAGTTGAAATAGTGTACGGCTATTATTTTTTACAGTAATACTTTTATAACTTTTATTGACTACGCATTAGTAGTTATTGCTAAAGGACTTGGTTGGACGTTGATTATTTGGATTATTTTCAGTCAGTATCATAATACACTATGACTTATAGGTGATTCAGCGAAACAGTTATTAGATCTTAGCTTTTAATGCTCAAATAAAAAAAAAATGTCTTTATTTGAATCCCGATTGGTATAGGTATACGAAAGATTAATATTTGTACTTAGGTTATTTTTTTTTAATGTTTAATCTCGGAAACTAAAATCACGCTTTTATAGTACGAAACTTTGTTAACTCTGTTCTTAAGTGTTGCGGAATTAAAAAGCAAACAAACTTGCATTTTCACAATTACCTGTGGGGTATGAACATCCGTGACAAACCTCTAAGTTCTGTAGTAAGGACTGTTGTGAATAAATTCTATTATTATTAGGTGTTATTAAAAATATTCGATGGTAACTTTTCATCAGTAAGAGGACTGTGGTGGTTAGTCATGGTAGTGAGTATTAGTAATGATCCAGTTAATAATCATTAGTAACTTTCGTCTTTCCAAGTTAGTCATAGACGTATGTTCCTTCTAAGGACAGTAGACAGTCTCTTGTATAATTGTAATCGTCACCCAAGCACCCGTCGTAACATAATTGTTACAAAATTACACAGCGGTGACAGGTAAGGCGTCGTTACCAAGGGTGAACCGTACATCCGTAAAGATTATCTAAAGAAACCCACGATACACCCTGAATATTTAGACCTGTTCCTTGGTCGCTTAGAATGTTTGACAGCAGTACTTCGATGACGACGAATTGCATCCCTAATCCTATCCACATCATCGATCAGACACGTACATTCGCGCCTGAATAAATTAAACCAAATCTAACGGGGCGATAAAACGCCTATCTCTGTCTCTCAGGCCTCGAAGATAGTCAAATGTACCATTTAACTAATCCGTGCACTACACGGGTTCGATATTACTATATTGGATTAGTTCGACGAATGTATTCAAATGTGTAAGTGTTATGAATATCAACATTGAGACAAATGACAATACTTGAACAGTAAAGATCAGATTTTGGAACAAAATATCTTATACTATTATAAGAATATGTATATATTATTTTACCTTACGTATTATGAGTACATACATATGAGTACGTATATGAGTATACTATATTATGAGTTATTTGTATACTTAAGATTTGTCACAATCAATTCAGTTAGAAAGAAAAGGATATAGAACACGAAAGAGAAGACCTAAAGGACGCAATTATGCAACTGATATTCAGATAAACGATTTTAATGATGGAAAAAAGTAATTTGAAAATCATATTGTGTATATAACTTAGAATAATAATTTATTTCTCACTATAATACAATGTTTAAGTGTGAGACCTATGCCTAAACTAAGCTTCAAAATGTACGAGAGGTCCGCTCTGCAATCGATATTCGACTGTAATTCATGTCATTAAAGGATCTCTTTATATTGTGTTTTTAAATGTTCTTTTTTATTTAATAAACGTATTTGTAACACATATTACACATAAAATGTAGCTTTCTGCATTTCTTTGCTGTACACTACAACTATGTCAATTCTCAGACTCCTATAATATGTACCTACATTATTCTGACAAAGGTTTTCCCGTCACGTGATATTATATAGATAAGCGGCGATTAGTTAACTAAGCTAAGTATTACTGAAATAATAAGTCACATAACATATTTAGAATATGTATCTGTTATAACTTTTGATTCTGAAATCTTCCTCCATTTGGCACTATACACTGTGCAAATACCTACATTATAATTTATACTAAGCTTTTAAATGAGAAAGTGCCTTTGTTTTTTCGTCTATCCTCATTTTACGGCATTTTTTTGGCATGGGGATAGTTGGGACGATGAAGAGTATGATAGGCTACTTTCCACCCCGAAATAATATCTCATTTCTGTTTGAAGATCCACTACGCATTCAGCAAAATTAAAGAAAGTATTAAACAACAAAGCGTTGACTAGCAACCGATTATTGAAAGGAATCGACAACGATTTTATTGCTGTTCTATTATCACACGCGGATAATGACGTGTGCAACATCTACTTTACAACATACTCGTAATAGTTTTTATTGTATAAAAATAAACACTTCCTAAAAAATCAACTGATTGTATAACTTTTCATTATCTCCGATCTATTTCCTTAGGTTATATACATTGACTTACTATTTAACTAATAGGTATAATATTGTACTCCATTAATTCCAGGAATGTATTCAAATGCGTGCGCACCGTTCCCAGATTCAACCCATTGAGCCGGATAAGGCTATAAGCAATAAACTGAAACCGTCTTTGGAATCTAAATTGTTTGTCTTATTCTTAATAACATTATATGATTATTGTGTAATGATACTTGGAGTTTCACTTATTTTGTCAGCTTTGAGTGTTGCCAAATGATCCCTTATGATCCCATTAAAAAAATTGGCATTTTTTACGGAAACCTTACAAAAAAAATTTACAATTTACTTTTGTGATCTCAATCAAAGAAATGCTAACATTAATTTACTTTATTCCACTATTATTTATGAAATTTAAATGACCATTAAATCTTCAAAAAGAATTCTTCTCGGTACATCTAATAAAACTTGAAAATCACGTTTGTGTGAAATTTAAACATACAATGTTAGTGATAAAGAGACAAACTAAAATCTAAATCAATCCATCTAATCAAGCAAAAGTTGTTCATGCTGGAAGGACTTCAAAACAATGTACGTCTTTCAAAATAAGTTTTATGACAGCGGGGAATTCAGAAAAACATGTAATTGTTAATATTCATTGGTTCACAGTTTAACACAATGAACAATTTGTTACCCTAAAAGTTTTAGTAAATGATGTAAAAGGACTGAAGGAAAACATCGTTATGAAATCTGCACACCTGAGAGTTCACCGTAAGGTTCTCGAAGGTGTCGGAAGTCTGCCAATCTGGACTTGCCTAGCGTGGTGGACTGTGGCCTATACCCCTCACACAATGGGCGGAGACCCGAGCCCAGTAGTGGGACAGTTATGGGTTGTGAATATAAATCTAAGTTCTACGTCTTTTCAAATTCACATATCACACAAGATAAGTGTGCTAAGTTGCTAACATCAAGTTTCTATTTCTTTGAAGTGAAGATGGTGTCACAATCCTCTTAAACCCCAGTGTTAAAGTTTTACACTCAGCTTGCAATATAAATGTAGCAAAGATAAAATAAAGGTAATACAAAACATGTCGTAATTTTACAACATTTTATTATCCAGATTATGTCGTATCCCTATGAATACAACTATTATTATCTCTGAAAAAGTTTTTTATGTTACATAAAACAAATAAAACATTTTTGATGAAAACATGAATTTAGGTAAAACCGTTAGTTGAAATAAAATATCTTCCTACGGGACAAAATTACAATTTTCTGCTAAATTAACCCATCCCTTTTTAGAAATTTAAGCGCTAATAAAGATTGACGTGAGAGGTAGACTGGAACACTGGCTTAAATTATGTACACCGGCTCACTAACTTTCACCAGAAAGAAGTTTTCTAATTACCTTCATTTTGTATTCAGAGCTTTGCAGCATTTTTTTGTACATTGAGGGTACTTTTACAAGATATTTTTTATATTAAAATACCCAGTGCGAATGTAATGTATCTGCTGTTATGTGACTATTGAAGCCATGGTCATTTGAAAGTAACCTTGTACAGGACAAATTCACAACCTTCTTCCCCTTTTGAATGAGATAGAAAATATGACGAGGGATAACAAGGCATGAGGATATTTTGTAACTGAGGAGACTTGAACATACTCCACAAAAATATGAGGTATATTTAATTTATCGTGATTAAACAGTTTTATTACAAACTAGCTGAACCCTGCGCGCATTGCTACGCCAACACGAGCTGCCACGGAAATATATGAAATTAATTGAAATGACAGTGGCGCCACCTGTCGAAAATTG
>DWPA01001432.1:0-18658 GCA_018251375.1 Calpodes ethlius | reverse complement strand
AAATAGCATAGCTATGTTACTGACTGGCAGACATAATTTGCAATGACATAGATGGCATCCTGGTCGATAGAATAAAAAAGGTCGGTGATTTGGAGGTCATGATTATTATTGTTGTTTGTTAATTGAGAAACGAGTGAAAATAAAATATATTACTGCTCAAACAAAGTGCTATCCTTCAGTTCACGCCCTAACATTCATCTTGTAAATGTTATTTGTTCAAAAATGATCTTTCCCTTGAAGTCTGTTTTATTCATAGACTTAACGTCCACACGGATAGTGACGGCGTGTAATTAAAATGTTGGTGAATAGAGCTAATCTTAACAAATGCAATTTCTTACAAGAGGTTTGATAAAGATATTTACCTATAATTAAACTTTTAATAGCCAAAAACAAATAAAGTAGAAAAAAAATATTTATGTATTTATATTTTGTGTATTTCCATCTGTTATTGATTAAAAAGGCGTTGGTACTTTATCAATGTATAAAATGTAAGCTATTCAAAATAGATGGCGCTGATTTACATGATTTGATTCGATTTAAATAGACATTAGCCAAAAACATATATATATAAATATAACTTAATTAGGGTATATGAGAAATATCTTTCTATCTAAACTCGGTCATTTAACTAGTAAATATGTAATAAAAGTGGAAATAATTTCTAAACACCGTATCCACACTAACGCAACCCTTACTTCAAGGATGTCACACAGAAGCAACACCATATTTTTTGTGGCAATAAATCTGTCAGTAGGTGTCGCCCCGTGTGGAGTACGACAGCACATTAACCCCGGGTATTATTAACCCAAAAGGTTAATTAATGGTGCTCTAGGTGTATGAAGTTAGTGAAAAAAGCCATGACCGATCTGCAAGTGTGGAAGACGCTTTAGGTCCCATCAGATAAGGGTAAAGTCCCGTACTGTGTAAATGAAAGCCATAGATAAATAGACAGCATTTATCGATCATCTAATTGACATACGATGGTTTTCAATAATGTATCTAACCAGAATCTATACTAGTATTACAAATGGGTAAGTAAGTGTGTTTGTTTGTCCTTTCACGGCATCGTCGTTATTTTTTTATTAGAGATAATTTTGCTGGTGGTCGAGTGACATAGCGTATATAATTACGTATTTTTTGAGACTTCTGTAGACGACAATTATTGTAAGAAGTCACCGGGAGTGCTTCTCAATTACTGAGAATACCTGAGAGTACCTAAGGTATTGATCTAAGGCTGTATATATATGCCATATGGCTCGATAATTGTAGTAAAGATATTCTCATAATTACTGTTTACAAAAAATATAAATAAAAGATCCAAGTCCAGTAGTAAAACAGTTATGGGTTGTGATGATGATGACAAAAAGATAAACTCTATGAAAAGGTTTAACTCTGCCCAAAGACAAGAAGGTACTAATCTAAATAGAATAATTTCCTAATCTTTTGACAAGTGTTTGACATTACAACTTTTTACAGCAATACAGATATAGATATACGTTTTTAAAATAATAATAATATTTATTAATGTGTCTACGTGTGATATTACAGGGCGTACTCAGGTGTACATTGCGAACAGCAAACCAAATCAAAACAGACGCACACAATTAAATCAATTATCCAAAAAACAGGCAATTTGACGCAGTGTCCAATTTAACACCCCTCTCCCTAAGGGTTGAATCCCTCTGAGGACTCACCCCGACATACGCTGTAATAGGAGCATTGCAAATTAAGTGGAAAAATACTTAATTATAGATCGCCGTGTGATCTTTATTGTAACTTTGTTACCAACGTTGTTTAGATACGAGATCAGTTGCTCTTAAAACTTTAAAAGACTTTGCATATTCAAATTTTAAATAGTTACAAATAAAAAATCTAAAACGTTTGTGTTTTAATATGTCGATGTCTAATCTATACTTCTGTACTAATAATATAAATGCGAAAGTGTGTTTGTTTGTCTTATATGTATAATTTTGGGACGCATATAGGTACATGTCGCAAATGTAAGAGTACTCATATTTCTGTATGGACCACATCTATGACAATAAGTTGATTTGATTTGATACGTTTAAAATATTAACGATTTTAACTGGGTACTTAAAAGAGTTTTAATTTTTAAATTTACTTTATCAATGTATTATATTCAATAAGTTATTCACATTTTTTCATCGAATCCCTTAGAGTCAGCTTAGGGTTATAATAGTTTAGCTACTATCCCAATTTATAACGTAACATAACGCTTACATACTCCCTCGTGGTCGCGTCATTTCGTCGTCCCTAGTGGGCTTATTAAATTTATTAGTCAGCGAGCTTCAAAAACTATTATCGTTATGTCACCGCCATATATGCGCCCTGACGCGTTAATTTGCGCGCGAAATGCCACAAACGTGGCCATTGATTTACCGCACTAATTAACGAGGTAAACAACATACTAATCATTAAAAAGTAACATTTGTATAGAATTCCATTCGTGTAACCAAGCATTTTTGCGTAAATTCGATATCGACCACTTTGGGAACCCCTGACTGATATTTTATTTCAATTAGAAAATATCACTTTCTCTGTAACAAATACAGTCACATTACCTCAATGCACAGTAACAAAACTAATCTTAATTAAGTTAAAAAATTGACTCCTAAACTACTAAGACGTTGAAACAGGAACCCCATTTTTAAAATCACAGCGTGACAGCGACGATAGTGCCATCTAGGTTTGCTACTGGGTAATTAATTCCCTTTTAATGACTCGTAATAGTGCGTTGATTGGTGCATAGATGTCGCTTAAAAATAAATGAAGAACTAGTGTTTACTACATTCAATACATATCGACAAATTAATCGATAAAATATGTATGTAGCCAACTCGGTATAGACTATGGAATATATACTTTTTTTTGTAATAATAGATTTTGATAAGGATTGCTATGTTCACCAACATCACAACCAGTATGGAGGTGTGATTATGTAATCATAACTCTTATATTTTGCCATTAATTGCAAATCTCCGTGCTATATTCCAATCTTGTTACCTATACTAATAACAAAAAATATAAATGTTGAATGTGTTAAAGAAAACAAAGATAATTTTGACGTCATTTATTCATAAAGACAATTTCAATAAATGAACGCACTAAATTACAATAATTTGAGATATGTCACTTAGATATAATCAATGATGGTAATTATGATGTTGGATGTATTAAATATTATTAACATACATATCAAAGTTACGTTTCGTAATCTCATCTTGATTATATATTTTGGATTTAATAAACTTGTTTCATCAGAATGATCACTATTACATATTGTATTTAATGATCCACTTCTGCCGAAACAACAAGCTGTAGAGAACTTATGTGTCAGTTCATACCGATGCTTTAAATAATTAATATCCCACTACGGGGCACAGATCTCCCTTCAAATCTGAGGAGGCACAGAGTAGGTCATATAAAAAATGCGTTTTTACACTTTCGGTGTGCTGTCTCTTAAACATTAGACTGTGGGATATTTTTCTCCGTGTATTTAGTACATATTGCATTCCAATTAAAATAACTGTTTTGAGGACGATTTTAACGCAAGAAATTACAAAATAATGTATTAAAAGAAATAAAAAAGAGATTTTAGAAGAACAAAACAACGAAAACCTTGTTTAAAAGTACGAGTACACAAATCTAAATTAACTATAACATTTATATATTAGTCAAAACTATAATAAGTCAAAAGAACTAAGTTGAAAACACCATATTGTTAATGAAACATTTCCAGCATTAAACCGCCACAACATCATAACACCATCATCTTTGAATTACGATTACAATTATGTATAATATAATAATAAGCTACAATACTTTACGCTATTGTATTATAAGATCAATGTTACTGGAAGACAAATCGTATGGCATATAATATTTAGTACAACATTATTTATTCTTTAAATATAAATGCACCGACATATGTACGTAATGCTACGAAACTATTTATTGAGGAAAAAAATTCTACAGAAGTCAATACAAAACATTAGGAAAATAGTATTTAATCTCATCTAGATAGAAAACGTCTCAGAAACATTTAGAGTCCTTAAAATGAATTTAAAATTACGTTACAATAGATAGAACGATAAGTATAATAAATTTTGAAATAGAAACAATAGTGCGTTACTAGTCGAAAAACTCGAAAAGTGACTTACGCAATTATATACATGAGACGAGAGAGCATAATCCTTTTAATGTTTAGAAAAATACAAGGAATAAGAAAGATAGATATAAAATAGGAAAGAATGGCCATCGAGCATTTAAAATTGGAGACGCTCGCTATGATTAAAACTGTTTTGCAGACAGCCACTAATAATAAAAATCCTGAAACAATTCTATGCTTACCCATGAACGTACTATGCATGAATACTACATCCATCGTTTTTATAATAAATAACAAAAAAAAATCTTTATGAACATACTAATCTTTTATCTTTTACAAACATGCTACGTCACAACCGACAAAATACTCACACGATTAATCGAATCCAAACTAAAATATTCCCGTGAATTATACATGGATTTAAAGTAACTACCTTTATTTGTGTATATACTTACGAATCCAATTCTAAATGCTCCGGAGAATTAGCAGACATTTAGCGAAACTAAAGCAAAACTTATTTACAGCCTAAGCGAGCGTAGAAAGAAGAGGACTATATAACTAACTTAAGCTAAATCCAACTCTAACCCCATACAAATAAGATACAAACTTACATTGAACAATGATCACAAAACGTCTCACATACAACTTATTGATTATGTTCAAACGATATGCTTTAATATAATTGATGAGTATTAAATATTAAATAAAAAGTCTCTCGACTTGTAAGCATTTACACACAGCACATCTTAACTAGCAAAGCTTGGATACCTGCCAGTGTTCCTGTCGAATGAAGAATTGATGTATTCATTGTAACCTATTTATACAAACAATTACTTAAAACTTATCTAAAATGAAGATATTATAGAAGACAAAAGAATTGGAAGAATTTTGAAAGACAGAGTAAAAATAACTTTCAGTAAACCATTGTCTAAAAAAATTGAATACAAAATTTTAATGTCAAAAAAAATCGAATACGAAAAAATCTTTCCGCACTACAAAACTTGTCTTTTGTTATATTAAAGGTTAATAATGAATATAAAATTAAAAAAAACTTACTTTAAACTTAGTTAAGTGAACAAAATAATTAAATGTGCCTTCGAAAAGCGATATCTCAATAAATAAGAATAAAAGCGAGGCTTAGTGATGTACAATGACAATAGAGAAAAAAAACAGTTCCTTTATACATTTTAATTATAATAAAATTTACGTTATAGCACAAACAAATCCTGCTCGTGTGTCTTACCAGCACTTATCCTAACAACACTAGCAATATCCAGGCTTTGCACACAATACAACATTAAAATTGAGCCGTGTCTCGATACGACGGGCGATCAATTAAAAAATTACTTATTGCTTGTACACGTAATATCTCCATAATTATACAGTGTTCACCTAGGCAAATAATTTTAAAATATCATCTATGATAATTACATATAGTAATAATATAATAATAACAATGAGTCGATAAATTATATAGTTTATTATCATCTGATATGTAATATGAATAATTAACAACGAGTAATCGTACTTAAAATTACTAGAAACACGTTCTTGTACATTCTTTTCATTATAAACCATAACTTCGAATTACATATTTTAATCTAACGTGCATATTTATATTTGCCGATTTAAGACACTGTAAGTCTGCTACGCTTACTACGAGTTAACGCATAACTTTGTACTGTAGCCGATATTATTTTGACATATTACATTAATAACAGCGTCAGCAAGCAGGCTACCAGCGCCGGAAAATCGGTTTTCTGATCTTTACACACGTCGGATAAAATACAAAAATCTCTAGCCTATGGGATAGTTGGGGATACATGAGGATTAAATACATTTTTACATCAATATCAACCGTCAACAACATTTTTAAACAATTATATTTTACGTTTTCGTAATTCCTCCCGATCGCGAAATACAATTTACTGCATAACATTTAATAATCGACATAGCATTGAACATTAACAGTAAATGACTATATATAGATACATATACATATACGTTATTTAATGCGTTATGTAATATCGATTTAATATCGATTTTATTTATCCGACTTCGTCGTTATATACGATTAATTAATCCATTCTTTTATATCAATAAATCGGGTACATCACTAAACTTTAAAATTTAGGATGTTAAAATAAATATTTTGTGCGATTAAAATATTTAACAACATTATTTCATTATTATGGTTTTATATCGATTAAGTTTTTTTATACACTATTTTAGTAACAGTTTAGGCTATCGTTATTATAACACGGAACTTGCAAATTGGCTAATTATGTATCATGTTATGAACGATAAATATTTCCATGTATAAAGGAATGTGAACATAGACTATACACAATTGATAAAATCAGTTAAAAATAATACGAAAACAATTCGTAATATTCATACAAAAATAAAAGAAAGTGGAATCTGTCAAGAAAAATGTAACCCTCGTAAATTAAAGTAGTTAAAGTATGTGTATGTATATATTATCAGTGTATCAGGTCCTAAAACATTCTATGATTCCCGTACGAATATTCTTGGGACCTTTTCATAGGAACAAATCATCGATATTAGATAAATTAGAGGCGTCCAACACTATCGTGATAGTAGTGTATTTTTAAATATCAAAATTCTCAGAAAACCGTTTTAGAATCCAGAGATTCTCAATCTGTAAGTAACATGAATTTCGATCATAGCATTAGACATTTATTATGAAGTTATTAAAATGATCGAATATTTTACGATCCTGACACATTTATCAGTTACTGAAGATTGTCGTAATTAATTGTAATCAAAACTATTTAAAAACCAACTCAACAAATAACTTAGAAGTATACCTATAATATTTGAGGAATTCCCTCTATTCCTCATGAATCCCATCATGAGAACTAAATTTTGAAACACGACCAATCTGAAAGTAAGTCCTTTCAACCAAAAAAAAAACAAAATCGATTCATATATGACAGTTTTCTAAGAAAACAAACATCAGAAAAGACAATTCATTTGAGGACCCCCTCCTTTTCCAAGTCGGTTAAAATTCCAAGATCAAACAGTGTAAACATACGGGACATAAATGGATAACCGCTCTATATCTATGTTCTACCAGAAATCCTGCTACTGAATCTACAATATTGTCGTTTTTTTTTCCATATTATCGCGTTGTACTTGTTTCCATTGTCAACATACGGCACGGAAGACGGTACGACGGGAAAACAATGTCCACTTAGGTATAAATATTACTCGACCATTTCAACTTCTAACCCTATGACTCATTCATAAACTGCTTGCATATATTTTACCTTAAAACATCTACCTATGTTAATTGGGGCCAAAGTATTCTAGAATTACATAAAACCACGTCACATTTCAGTTCTGAATATATTTATAGCGTAAGAGTGTTACCAAGAAGACAGCGGGTATTCGCTTGATTCAGAAGGCTCAGGACCGGTCTGAGGTCTGATTAGGGGAAGCCTATGTCCAGCAGTGGACCTCTAAAGACTGATAGATAGATAGTGTTACCACTGTTTGAAACATTCTTTAGATGACCTAGTCTGTCAGAAAAAAGATGTTAAATCTTTAGCATGTATCATTCCTCTTATTCAACTATCTGCAGCCCAAGACAGCATTTTTAACACAAATCTTTAAGACGAAGTTACTTTCAGATAAACTTTTCTTTACGATCCCTTCGCAATCCATCAGATTCATGAGAAGATAAACAATCTAACCAGGGGTGGCCTTAGAGGATGGCGAACAGTTCAAACGCTCGACACCTTGCTCTTACAGAGGCCTCACGGAACAACCCAAGCAATTTCAATGACCATATGTCATATGTCTAGATGACAAATACCTTAACCAAACAATCTGACTTACATTCGCATCACATTCTTTTCACGAAAGACAAAACGCCTCGCAGTCTTGCCGCCCATAGCCTCACATATGGCCGTCGCTCATGCGTGGCACAAGCGTAAAACCGTCGCTGAATCTAACCATGAGTGAATTAATCCATAACGCATCTTATCACTTACAAACTTTACACATTTAATTGTGTGTTTTAAACCCTCAAATTATACCGTGGCCGTACCGTCACCGTGACGTCGATATCAATGGAAACAGGGACAATCACGTAACATCTGCTCGTCCATCACCTTCCAAACCTGAAACCACAAACTAAACAGAATCCGACCAACCTCTTCACTCCATGGTGTCGTACTGTACTTTCTTGACCTTCAGATAACGGAAGATGGCGTAACCGAGGAGGGTGACTGCGGTGGCTATCGCTAGGGCTGCGCCGACGGCCACGGGAGCCGCCTCGGACCGCGCCCGGCTCGCGTCCGAGCAATGCCACGGGGGACCGAATTCACCATCTCGTTTGAACATGAACGCTTGCAGACGCATCTGACGCAGGTAGAGTTTTGCGCGGTGGGCCACATTTGCGTTGCTGAAATATTATTATTATAATAATAACTTTATTTGTATCAAAAGATTACAATTCTCGCATACTTTATAGTTTATAATGAGATTATTCTGGATTGGGAGGGGAGGCGAATCGTTTTTAATTTCGCCCAGGGGGAGACAAACGTATGGTATGTAAGAACTTTTATGAAAAAGTAGGTTTAGATAAAAGTAGATACATACTGAAAGGCAAAAAAAAATCGTTACTTCCATCCCCACCCCACTCAACTCACCCACCCTTACATATAAGTTATGGATTTGTTTAAGACTGGATAACTTTATCTCCTAAACTAAGTCGCCATTTAATTTTATCTCAGTCATAGTTTTATTTATTATTATTATTATTCTACAATCTACTGTAAATTATTTTTTATGAGTTGCTGTTGCCAAGACAAACAAATGATAATGTCCGTGGAACGCACCTTCTTGGGCGACAACGCTAAAACTTCTGGTGTTAATGACTCTTTCTTTCTGCCGTCTCTCTATCTTTTGTCCGCCAGCAACGCATTAATGAGGCTTTTGGCAACAGGAGCAGAGACCACTTCCCATCAGATTTTTTGCCTGCTTCTAAATCCGTGCTTTAAACAGTTTTATGTTCTTACCTAGCATCTTCTTCAGTCATTTCAACGATAGTCTCCTCAGGGCAGAAGAAGGATTTTCCAACTGGCGTGGGGAAGAGTAATGCTCGTGGTCCCGTCGTCAACGTAACACGTCGTCCCTGCTTAGCAGCATGTTCTAGAATTCTGGCACTAGAGTTGTAGGTGAGTCGCAGACTATCTGCGTACCAACGTTCACCGCCTGGAGTCTGGAAATATTTTATGGGAACTTTTAGGCACCGACTTTACTTTTGTGCAGGTGAATGGATGGGATTTTCACTAATTGCTCCAGCTTTCAACCTATATGGTTGAAATAGTCTTAACTAATGAACCATAACTGCTTGTTACTTTAATAACGATATTCGAACAAGTGGTCATTTTATATGTTCATCTCCTTTAATGACTCCCTAAGTGAGACTTACTTTTGCAAACGACCATTCTAAGGAGAACTCCTTGAAGGAGAGCACCAGAGTCTCTGCATCACTGTCTTTACACGTGCCGCCCACGTTAGCGTTGTTCGGCACAAATGTATTTGCGTCCTGGAAATAATACAACTCAAATTTAATTAATATAAAACTTTAAACTTGTGTGTAATAATTTTCGGGACCCTTGGGACCAGCGGGAACTTGTGTCTGCCTTTTTAGATTTCATCAATCAGTCTCAAGATTTTTCATCTCATATTACAACGTCCCTTCTCCCGCTGTTGTTGACCACCACGACTCGATTGACAGCTGTCAATGAAGAGTTTACTATCGGCCATCTTGCTTATCCCTACTTCGTGCTGAGGTTAAATATTTTGAACAATGGTTACCATTCTAACCATTGATTTCGATAACTATGTTTTAAAAAACGCATAGTTAACGATTTGTTGAAATTTTAATGATTATTGAACTACGGATCAAAAAACCGGCCCTTAGAATTGGCAGAAGTCATCGGACTATTAGCGTTTTGAAACTTTATTTTTTTTTAATACAAATTAAACTTCATTGTTTGCTTGTCTTTCTGCTGAATCTGATCCCGAACTTATCCCTTTGGCTATTTTTAAATGTATTACTTACTGCACGCTCATTGAGCTTCGTGAGATAGGATATATCGAGCAGAGCGTCCACCGTCAGAAGAATACACGTTTCTCCACCGCTGCCTTGGAGGCGATACGTTGCCGTCATTAAACTACGCTCTGTAGCTGGCTCCTGCAAATACAATACAATATACAGGTTAGAATTTCAGAGATTTTTTGTACGAGTTATTTGCATTCCTGTACTGTTATATATAGATAGCTCATGTTTTACATTCACGTTCATTCAGTTTCAAATTCACGTTATTTGAATGACAGCATTTTCGTTTCTTTCTTGAACCTGTCCATAATTAGAAAATTTAATCCCAATATTTTTCCGTCAAATATGTTTTGAACCACAAGTTTAATGTCTAGACTTAGTAGCTCTAATTATTTTTCATGGTGAAAAATGTATGTTCAAGTTAAAAAAATATATACCAACCGTCGAACCTCCGGGAGAGACCGTGATTTTGCTGTATTTAGTGATCCTAGGCCTCCGCGTCGAGGCCTGGCTGTCCAGTTGCAGACTGTGCACTGAACACACCAATAACACTGCCAACACACACAACATAGATACCACATTACACTTTACTTGTAATAGTTACCATACTTATATGTTAGAAACTGTCGTACGATTAGTATTTTGTACTAAATATCCATTGCTTCCCAGTAAGTATAGGTTTAAGATTATCAACTAATAAGTTAAATCCAATTTCTACTATTTATGATGGATTGAAATTGATTTAAATCCTTCGCATGATCCCACTTTTTGTATGATCCAGATTCATTAAGAAGAATTATTAAACACAATGTTATTCTCCGTAAATCTCTCACTGATCACTTCATTAAAAATCAAACTTTATTATTCATCACTAATCACTAGACACGTACATCCAAACAATCTATATATCTGTGTATTATATAAACAGTAAAGTAAAGGTCTCAGAATTACGCCTTGACCAACCCCCACTGTTAAATGTAAGCACATCCTTTTTTATTTTAACGAATAAGAATACTTCTAAAACTATGTAAACAGAAAAGTAATTTGATTTTGTCAACATCTGTAGCTTGGAGTTTAAAAAATAACACTTAAATTACATTAATTTACGGAAAAAAGATAGTATACGAGTTTAGTCGATAAATTCATGAAGAACTGTACTACAAAAGATTAACTCAATGTCTTTCCTTCTAAAGAATCCAGTAAGACTCCCAAGGGGATATGAGTGCATACAATAAATTACTTGATTTGTTTAGTGATGTTCCGATATCATCGATGTTATTCTTTGTTAACTAATTGTTCTTTTTTCAAAATACATAACCAGTTATTCACGTATTAAAGTAATCATAAATAAACCTCAGCTTTAAGTAGGTATAGAAAGTCTACAATATTTTATTGTAGTAACAGAATCTGCATTCATGACATATTGACCCTTATCCTAGTTAGTATGGACCACAATTACAAAGTGAAGAGATTTATTTGATGGATAAAAAATAGTATTCTAGCCGAAGAATGTAACTGATGAGTAATTTCTGTTCATGCGTCCATGTCCGTATAAGTCTGTAAACGTACTTTTTAATACATGTTACCCAATTTCAGTAACCATAGATGACCTATGCATCTAATTTAAGTCACTTACTGCACAATACTAAAAGTTACTAAAGAACAAGTCGACGCGGTATCTTAATAAAAATATTCATCGATTAATCAGAATTACTATTAAGCAAAAGCGCTATTTTCACGGAATAATCTATCATAACCATGAGAAACAGATAAACCAGCTGTCACAGACCTTGATTACCGCCAATAGCTTTGTTTCTCTACGCCCAACTCAAATCATGTATAAAAAAGTTATATTCAATAATATCATATCGATATCGATATAGTTAGCACGGAACATCCCTACATTTATTGCGACTGAAAAATGGAGCGCGTAGTGATGAATTATCCTCGTCAGCTGGGAGGATAAAGACTTGTTATTTCATTACAACGATTTTATGGTAATAGAACTCTTGATAACTAAAGTATTTTCAAACGGAGCTCGTAGGAGTCTTATAATATAAACAACAATTAAATAGCTAATGAAATATTATCTCTTGTAAATTATCACGTTGTTTGAGTATATTTTCGCTTCATTCACCTTTAAGTTGCTAAATTTAGAAAAATATAACAAGCAGGTTACTATAGGCCTAACCTGCTTATGGCCAAAACAGTAGCGAGAGTCTAAATAAGATTATAATAATATAAGGTCTAATATAAGGTTTAAAAAAAACTTGAAGATATTTTCGTAATATAAAGTATTATTGTATTGTATTATATTTTATTCTCGATGATTAAAAGCTCACTTTAGCTGCTAAATAGAATATTTTTTCAGCCAGTAATTTCCACAACACATATAACAAATTAAGAAGAGTCATAGAAATTCAGGTACATACTGAATAGTATACAAAATTCCCTGCCCATTGGTAGCCCAGTTTAGTGCCCATTCACGTAGGTATATAAAACATAGGATTTGCCCGCGGCTCTGCCCGCGAGTGCGAAAAAGCAGCAATAAAAAGGTTCTCAATGTCTTTTTATCAATGGTTTCCAGGCAACGCTTTGTTGTTAAATAATTCCTTTTATTTATCTGAAATATATTGAAGTTCTTTTGTGGTAAAAAGTAGCCTATTGTACTTTTCGTCCTCCTAAATATCACGAAACCAAAAATCATACCATAGTTACGCTCCGTTGCGCCGGGAAATAAGGACAAAGAAACAAACATGCATTTATAATATTAGTATAGATGAATAGCAATCAACAATATAACAGCAGTACTAAAATGTAACACTTATATTGACTTAAAACATATAATTCTTTCCTCGAACGGAAATTAGTACCTCTTAGTCTTTCATATCAGCAACTTAACATATATTTTGAAACATACAGAACCATATATTTTTAAATATAATTGCACAAAAAGAAAAGAGACTCGGGCACATTTATCAAGAGCCACAAATAACCTTAAGAGTCGCATGTGGCTCGAGCCTCAGTTTCCACCTCGGGGTGGTGGGGGGGTGCGCCCTGCTGTAGTCGATACCCACTTCGCTGAAAGCAATCTAAACGTTTTTGTTATTGAAATAGAGAGCAACCAGGCGTGCGCGACTGAAATTAACCCAGTAGGCATGTATGTGTTTTCGTTCTGTATAATACCAGACAACTGCAAAAGCATCTATCTAGATAGATAGACATAGATCAGTCTTTGAAGTGCTAATGCTGGACATTATTTCTGGCTTCCTCAAATTTGCACCGGTCCTGAGCCTTTTCAAACGATGATAATATATGCATAAACATAGACGTGTATTAAAATCATTCAGAGCCTGCGGAAACGCTAGAAAAATTATAACCGAAATCAAAAACATAGCACGTCTACCTACACATAAATACCTTTACAGAAAAAAAAAAAAAAGAAATCTATAATGAACTGTTATTAGATGTATTTAGCCACGTTAAAGATCCCGTATCAATTATTTTTATAATTTTGATATGTTTACCTTTGCGTTGAATGTTCTAACAAGTTTGTGTAGTGTTACATTTATTTTTATATTCATTCATTCATGATCTATGGCATGTTATTCACAATTTTTATCATGACTGTGTCATTATCCTCATGAAAAACAGAAAACATTAAAATTAAAATAGTCTTAACAGTCAAAAAGTTGTGTTAAAATTTCATTATATAAAAAAATAAACAATTATTACATGTAATACACATTACTTCTCTTGTAATTTATTCATTAGGCAACTAAACAATATAACTATAAATATCCGAACAGGCTGAAAGTTACCCCACATAACCACAGATCAGCTTATACAAATATCATAGATAATATAATCTGTGTAAGAACCTTCATAGCGTACCAACTCCTTTTCTGTGAAATAAAAAAATCTAATTTCACGGCAAAATACAGAATATTGTATTAATATTCTGTTAATTAAAGCTTGTCCATTATATATTCTGTTAAACTTTGTATAAATTTACGCAACACTTAAGCTCCACCAGACCAAAAACTATTAGTTACTTTACTTTATTACCAGACAGACATTATACGAATAACAAACTTGAATGATAAATATTTTGTTTAAACAAATTCTGGGACCGCGGCGAGATATGAGAAATTACGTCTAATCACCGAGGGCCCATTGTACGTTGCGGCAGGCGTAATTATACGAATTCTTGATTAAACTGCTAATCTCCCTAGCGATTTGTTTAGCCTGATAAAACTGTATTATGGAAACAAGTTTATTTCTTGGTAAAATCACAAACAGTACACAACTACTATGTAGTCTTATAAAAAAAATAGCTGCGTTTGGGGAGTGAGAGAAAATAATGACCTTCCATGCTAACAGACCAGTGTCGTAAAACGCTAAAGAACCCAGCTCCATGGTTGACATTATATCTTTACTATCTTTTCTTTCTAATGGATGGCGCGAACACTAACAAGTCAACACTAACTTCCACGATCCGATAACTAATCTATCTGTTACATAAACGCTGTTACACAGCGACTATGCGATGCATCATTTTGACGCATATAATCAAACTCGAACGCAGCGACAACAGAAAGTGTATGAAAACACAAAAACTGATCATATGCCGTTAGCACTGTAATCGCCGTGTGAACACCGTGTGAACGCGGTGTGTACACAAATGACCCCCGGGAATCAAACCCTTGTTCGACAACTGCGGTTGCAAAAAACTGGGCCACACATTTGTCTTAAAATTAAATTCAAATTCATCTCCATTTATAATCCACTAAATCAAGTCTAGGTCATAGAGAAATTTTAAAATAGGTATAGTCTGTCTTTAAATAAACGGAAAGCGATATCTCAATTCATAGCCAAACTGGGTCAAACGAGCTAAAATTTAAATCGATGACAACACAGGCTTTTTTTAAATCGGCGTAGGAGCAGGCTCCTGGGTTTCATATGTTCGCATCGGTGCAACCGTTTTTTCATCTATTATTTATTGGTTATAGCTTGAAGCACTACACACTTCTGAGTCTCCCTAGTGTATTACTAAAAAACGCACACGTGTATAAAATAACGCAATATGGCTGTAACACAACAGCTGTTTGGTTCGAATATTTTTCCAAAACCAGCTCAAAGTTAACGATAACATATTTAAGTAAAAGGTAAACTAGGTCAAACCAAGCTAAACTTAGCTTATTTCGTTTTAGCTTGTTTATAACAAAATAACATCAAATTATACTTAATCTTGGACACTGACATATAATTATCTAAATGTTTCTAAGCAGACGTAAACAAAAATAAGAATCTAACGTCACCATTTATTTATTTTTTGTAAACATCGAGTCAAAGAACGACAAAGAAGAAAGTAGCTATATTAGTTATTTAGCTTCAAAGACCCGGAGAAGTATTACTTGTTGAAAGTAGGTTGGACTTCAGAATAGAACTCAAGTCTCTCCACACTTTTATCTTCATGGATATTTCATGAGGATAAAATGATGCCGCGAAGAGAATTTTAAATGTAAATTTAGAGCTTCACTGTGGAGGGTTTTGAGTGAGAAAAATAACAACGAGTTCGAGTACTTCACTTCAAATAAACGAATGAAACGAGTCACACTGGCGTATTTGTTCTTCTTCACTGAAATTCTATCTTTTTGTTTTCAAACATAAGAATCATTTTGCTTTAACGCTCATATTTAAACTTGCTTTCAGCAATTGTATTGAAGTTTGTAATAAAAAGCTTTTCTTGTGTTTACAGTTCTCTTATTATAGGAGGAAAATCTTCGAAGGTATGCTCGAAATTCATCTCGATATTGTCTCAGTATTTTCACCATTGTTCCGTACTAATAAAACACGATAATTTATAGAAATGCCAGGTTAAAAGAACTACTACTAACCATGTTCGTCGAACAAAAACCGGTAATTATAACGTCATCGTTATTAAGTGATGATGATGATGATGAAGACAAACGTTCATAGCACTAAGTAATCACCACATTACCCTTCAGTTATTTTGCCGGAAGTTAAACGATGTTCACAAAAATAAACCATTTTACTCGTATCCTCAAAGAAATGTCGTCTGAATTTCGGACAACGTAATGCAAAGGCTTACATAAAAGTGGATTATACAAAGCCTGACCCAAATCTCACCCTGAACTGTCACGTCTCAGTTCAGCCCAGCTGTACGTATTAATCAGCGTGACCCATTCTGCTGAATTCCGAATCGACTAAGCATCTCAAATGGCTGTTCCAAATTGACACGTCATCACTCATAAGCTGTCGCTGTAATGGCATAAATGGTTTCCTTTCATTGTACGTATGTACGCTGTTATTAATCATAGTATAATACACGGTGAAAGAAAACATCGTGAGGAAACCTGCACACCCGAGAGTTCTCCATAACGTTCTCGAAGGGGTGTGAAGTCTACTTACCCGCACTTGGCACGTGGTGGACTATGGCCTGTACCCCTCACATTGTCTGAGGAGACCCGAGCCCAGCAATGGGACAGTTATGGGTTGTGATGAGTATAACACACATTTTGAACTAAATTAAAAAAATATGTTTCCTGACTGATGATACAAAAAAGAAGCTTCTGTCATAAAATAAATGAACATTGACCTCTTCTCTTGACCTCTAAAACTACTTTGGCTTAAACCTTATTCCTGCTAAAGGAAAGCTTTCCTCAACACATTTACATGGAATACCTGGACACGAGACGCAACGGTTGTGCATGGACAGCATTAACCAATTTTCTGCATATTTTCGTTTTTTTTTTCAATGGGTATAACTAAAACTGCTTGCCGAGCTAAGATCTTTCTGTGATAGATGAATCTTTATTTATTACGTCACACAGAACAATTGGAGTAGATCGCTGCTTGAGCAATGAAGCCGAATTCACTTATTTTTATTTTTTTTCTACCAGTGATCGAATTTCAACCATTATCATTATTAAAAAAAAACCTATTTACAAACTTTTTGTACTCTTGGAACTATATTTGTTAATTGTATTCCTATAAAAAAAAAGTAAATTCAAATATAGAAGAAAAAGAGATGTAACTTTTTTCTTAGCCTATATCATTGTATACAATTAACAATGCATCTATTTCCAGGTCTGCAATACAATATTGTATTGTACAGGTCGCGTCTATGACACTCGCGATACGCAATTCAAGCATAGCTCATGAATATAACATAAATGTTATAAACAGAAAAAAATATTTAGATCATCTGTTAAGCCTACACAGATAAAACAGAAGAATAAAAATAAAAGCGATTCCCTAAACTTTTCACTCCTTAATTTTGCACGTGACTGTCTCAATTGAGTATAATATCGCTTCACTATAATCTGTGTATGTTTTTTTTAATATTATATTAGAAACAAGCAATAAGACATACATTACAGTAAATGTTAATGAACATTTACAATGTCAAAAGAAGTACAAATAAGTTGTTGTTCTTAAAGCAACGATTAAATTTAATAGAATTCTTTGAGACCTTTGTGGTGGAAATGGATCTAATGAAAGTCTATCCCAGAAACCTTTGGTTCGTAGAAGGAAAGATAGAAACAAAGCAATGAACGATCAGTACGACTTAAGACGGTGTGGATGAAACTAATCTTCATTGAGAGGCAACCGTAAACCGTGATAGGTGGCGTAAGGTAAGCTATGAACATATTCAAAATAAAATGGCATTACAAAATTAAGTTGTTGACATACTCAAAATGAAATAATACTTATAAAAATAAGCTGTGAACATACCCAAGATACCCAAGATGAAATGACGAAAATAAAATCCATTATTAAATGACAGTCTTGTAGTTAAACATTATTAACAGTCAACAAAAACAAGACCCGCCTGATGGTATGTGGTCACTACCAGTAACTAACCATTCAAAACATTAATGACATTAGTGACGCTTTGCAAACCGATCCTCGGCATTCTGTAAGCAACATTTTTTAAAGAAAGCGGCACTGTTTCAAGACTTAATTAACCTACCCCCTTTCCACCATTCGCCTCTACTCAAGTGGAGAATCCTCTGCGTCTTAAACATCCCCCAATGCTCATCGTCATTTGTTATGCATACCCCGAAGGCCTGAAATAACTTGCTCGCGTCGGTATTTTCGTTCGATTATTAAATGTCAACGGATCAGGTCTCAATGGTCTTCGATTAAGCTGAACAAATGAAATGAAATTTATTCGAAGTTATTTTTAAAAATACGTTTCGAACGCCATCGCTTTAAATTCCTACTGATGTATGTCCCGAAGAAGTGGCAAGAAATTCCCGAGTTTTTTTATAAACGTCCAAGTAAATTTGCCTTCAAAACAATCATCTAATTCGCATTAGAAATTAGAAAGATTACTAGTTTGTTATATCTTTCTTCATAATAATAAGTTTTATGTCTACATTATGCGATTTCCGTCGATTTTA
>DWPA01001431.1:0-18658 GCA_018251375.1 Calpodes ethlius | reverse complement strand
CTCAGGTGTGCAGGTTTCCTCACGATGTTTTTCTTCACTGAAGCAAGTGATAATTAGCTTGTATAACGCACATCATTTTTTTTGAAAATTAGAGGTGTATTCAGGATTCGAACTCACGCTTTTGGGTAACCAACGTTCGAACTACTAGGCTATCACTGCATCATGTATAAAGTACATTATTAAAAATTCAGTATGCAACAACATCGGACGTGATAAACCTAATTCGATTCGCTAAAAGGTTTCTCTATTAGTCTACAATGAATATCATTCAGTCGTTGATAAAATGTAATTACAAACCAAAATTACTATATATTGATATATACCGTGCAATTCTAAAAGCATTAATTTAACGAGTTTCTAATGTCGAATTCATTTGCGGCGCCGGTATCGGATTTCCTCCCAGCTTGCTTTTAGCCCGTTCCTGATAAAGCTAATATTCGTGTAAATCTACCTTAATAGTTTTACTAACAAGGCTTAGCTAATATTCTCTATATAAATGAAATTGTCGAAACGGCTTCAATGAGATTACGACTCAATTCAAACCTCAATTTTAATATGAAATTCAATACGGGTCACACATTGTTCGCGAATGAATGAACGTATAAAGATACAAAAAACGTAATAGATTGATTACCGAGCTGTCAACAGCATATGTAATCCCAAATAGAATTGTCAATAGATAGATGTGTAGAAAGGTTAATGATTAAAAAAAACAAGAGAAAATAAAAAATTAAATATAGAAGGTACGCAAAGAGTTGGAGGCAGAAAAAAAGTATGATGTAAGGAAAACAACAATCGTAACAATATTACTATAATTATCTTAATTATTTAAAGTCAAGCGGTCAAGACACACACAGCGCTCAAACCCTAACCTAAACGGTATAATAATATAATATCGGCAGCAAGAAATGAGGGTGTGTCGGTTTAATTCCCATCGGGCCCTCAGTCCCCAGGGCGCTTCAATGAAACGTAATATATGGGGATGAATTTTATTTGAAGGCTCACTGGAGCCAGACTCACTAGAGCAAAGTTATCCTCAACGGTACGTGCAACCTGACGAAATAGAACGTGTACGACAGTCGCGCACGCTTGCGCAACTTTAATTTTTCGGCCGCCAACGAAGTCAATACTTCGTTTGACAACGCATGTCAAGCTTAATGTCATTGTGAGAGCAGTTTTACAGTACATGCGATCCCAATCTGTATACACACAGACGTAGAAATTTCGAACCGAATTCAGATTCACGCACTATAACCGATCCGTTAAAATGGGAATTTAATGGACACAAGTCACTTCGCTGACTTTAATTGTTATCCAAAGATTTGGGTTTAGAAATGTTCAATATAATATCAGCATTAAATATTTATAACCCGTTCAGCGACTCAACGACACTGTTCTCTATAACCTCCTTAAATACGAGTATATCTTATACTAAATTATTTTCAGAATTTCATTTTCCATTTCTACTTGAATCACTTATTCTTATTAAATCAAATAATTATTTATTTGTCCTCTTTTCTGCTTGTGAATAGATAATAATCGTTAAGCCCAGTCGCTAAAGCGTGATTGATTTGCCCATTAGAAATTCATCAGAATATTCATATTGAATGTGGGTCGAATAACGTGACACTTTTTTCTATTTCATGAATAAGGAAAATGGGACTCTGCCTGTCATCGCTTTTAAATAAGTTTTCCTTTAAAAACATGAGAATGTACTTTGTGTCGGCGCTGCGTGGCGTGCGTTGATCTCCCCGGCGGAAGTTCGGGAGACAGATACTAGAGCCCATTGGTATGCGGCTCTGATACAAACACCTTCGTAAAATTTGAATTGAAAAAATACCTGAGGCCTAACTTCCATGACAATGTTAAATAAACCTTGAATGTACTGATGACTTGGCATCAAACCTTGTATCAACATCACCTACCCCAATCGGTCGAAGCGAGAGAGCTAAGAAAAAGTTGCAGACAGATATCCTGTATAATGCCATAGTTTAAACTTTAAAACCGGAATTTAAATAAATCCCACGAGATGGTCATTAAAAAGGAATTATATTTTTATTTATAAGTGGCTTTATTTTCACAAGTATGATTATTAGATATTTCATGTATTAGATATTTCAGATTTATTTAGATTATTTATTTTATTTAGATTATAGATTTTCCTAAAAATAATTTTAGGATATGATTTTTCCTCGGAATAAGAAATAAATGAGCTTTAAAGTACCTAAGAGGTAGTTAAAATTACTAACAACTATTACAAATGTTTCCAGGAGATGGGGAGTTTATTGTAACTTAAAACTTATCTGTTTCTGTAAGGCGGTTGTGATTATTATCAAACCATACGAGTGCAGCCGCGAGCAGCTAGTTACATTTATACATATATTGCGTATATGATCATCATCGCGTCGAGCATCACCTCGCACGACATTAAATAAGATTTTAATGAAAGCCGTCTGGAATTTTCAGCTTGATAAAATTTTACCTTTAATCATTTTCTCTCGAATATTCTTAAACTCTTTACTCATAATATATACCGTTTGGTAACCGAACGTAAATAATACCCGACATGAAACACTGTTAAATTAACAACAAGAGATATTGTGATGCTGTTACAACAAAAGTCATTCATTGTAATTAACTGTTGCTTTAGATGTTAAAAAACATTAAGTTCTCTAGTATGCGATGTGGCAAACTAAATTTACAGAAAAGTATTTACTTTAGCCCAAAAATGGCCCACTATTCAGCATTCCATTGAGAAGCTGATATGCCAAAAACTATTAATGTATTACAGTTATCGATATACCGCTACCTTAAAAATGAAGTAATATTTTAACATCATATTTACACATAAAATGTCAAAAAAATGTACTAATTTAGTTTATAAAGCTGCATGCAGTATGTTGTGTAGTTAAATTATATTGCATTATATATCGATGTACAGCTAATAATAACCTAAATTATTTTAACACCATATTTACACGTATAATTTATAAAGATAAGATTAGTATGCCGTGTCGTTAAACCGTATTCCATTGTATCTAGTTGTAATTTTCTTTATTTATTCCGTATCCATGTGAAGGCGAATATGCCAATATTTTTGTAAAACTATGTTATATTTTATACCTTAAGTTTTAAAATTTAGAGCGGATATTTGGAAATTTGTAAAATTTTTGGCTTATGTGTCTACGAATTCATGTTTATTCAAACGTTTCACATTGTTTACTACGAAAAACGTACTTCGGCAGATACGTTTTTTATTTAACGCATAGTATAAACGCATTCACGTAGACCAATTTACTGTTTGTGAAAAATGGAGTTGTCTATTACATCCATGTCGCAACCGTACAGCGAATAGGGCTTGGTTGTGATACGCGAGAGGTACCTACAATCTAATTGGGAACATTCTCCTTTTTTGAAAGTTGGTTAAAAGTAACCCAATACGCTGTGTACTCGAATATCCAATTTCTAAACCCGGACGTACCTGAATTTAAAAATCGGATACGACTCCTTTTTAACAAGGGTAAATTTTAAACAATTGGACCAATTGAATTGTACAAAATATGGGATTTGTGTAATTTTCCGGGTACTTTTGAAATACTGGCTTGGAATTATTACGACTCATATTCTTTATAATTGTTTAATTCAACATTTTTATAGAATTTGATGACTGACTTTTTGTGGCGTTTGACTGGGCATGAATATACTCTATACCAGGAACGTCAACAACGCGTTATTAAGGTGCTAATATGACTCTAGATAAACGGCTTTTAAACAGTTGAAACTGTTTAAGGAAACAAAATCCGCAACAAAATACACGAATAGGGAATTATATCGGATGTGCACAGAGATCAGATCCCAATAAGGAGGTTGTAACGGTTGACATATCGAATTATGTTAAAAGCTACGAATAGGTATGTTAGATACAAGAACGCGACGGCGGAAGATCACATCATAAAACATGAGATAACAAACGGGGTATTCAAGTAGACGTTAGGAGACGCGCTGCAATTTGAAACTCCAGCTGCTACGCGTAATATGTGAACTACAACGATAAATAATCTAAGCCGCACTATTTGGACAGCTCGTGTGATAAATCCTATAATTTAAACAAGCAATTTTCTGAAACGGCGCTGGCGTTAACGGTTTTGACGAATTTTTGTATTTAGATATAATTTTAATATTTTAACTGATTTCATATTAAAATGCATTTATATTTTATGTAATGACATCTTATATTAAATTAAAATCAATGGTACAAGGTATTCAGAGGAATCTTTAAATAATATATATTTACATAGCGTACACCTAAAATAAAACTACTTAACGAGAGTCGGTCATGATGAACCGAACAAATCTTAGAAAAAGTAACAGTACATAAATATGTGTACTTACATAAAAATTTTGCCATTGGTATGTTGTTTAGTTTTTTCTTAGAAATATAATAAATCTAGTTTCTACGACGATGATAAATATTCAATTGTAAGCAACATTATTTAACATATAAATATTAAACCTAGTCATTCTTCAAGACCTGTTAATGCTCGTACGCGCGTACTCTTTTACTACTAACCATTTCCTTGTTGGTAGTCGCTTTCTCAAGCACCGCTTCCAGCCATTCCCACTGCCGCCGGGCGTGCGCGCCGCCGGCCTCCCTGATGCTGAACAGGTTCGTGTTGAGCGCCACGATCCGCAACTTGCTGTGCGACTGCTCTATCGTGTAGTAGCCTCCTGCACAGATACAACCGACTTCATTATTATGTCCAATGTTGCGACCGCTGCGACATCCTATACGATTTGTAAAGTTGGTACCTACCGACTGTCGCCAGTTTGTTGCCAAGCGAAGAGCCCTGAATTAGATTCCTGGCCGGGCTGAGCAAACAGATGTGACAAATAAAATGTTTGCTTCCCTTGTTTATCTTTTTTATACCTATGAATTACTCCACGGTCTAGTGCTTAGGGAATACGTGCGTGACAGGCCAACCCGATTAATTCTATACATAAATACTATATTTTGATCAAGATTTTATTTTATCTACACTGTTATATATTTTATTCTTGGAATATTTACTAATAGAACCACAATTGTAGTACGTAATGTGTCAACATTTATATGGAAAAAAGTAATTTACTCTTTTTCTTTATAATAATTACAAGTTAGGTACAATTGTCTATTGTAAGAAATGTGTGCGTTTCGGCGATCTTAATTACACGATGCACCACACACATCCATACATATTATTTATGCGTCACTTTAGACTCTCATAACATTAAGAAAGTAATCATCTAGGCGGTACTAGTCAATGCTTATATTAGTAGCCGCGCCAGCCTTTAAAGCGGAGCTGAGGTTGTTAGAGAAGGAACGTGTAACGTAATATCTTGCTTCACGTAATATACTCACATCCGCCAGCTAACAGCGTCAAAGTCTTGAAGACCAGTAGACTGTACTGCAAAATTTCGGTTCGTCTTAAAATCTGTCTCGTCGGTTATCAAATAGTTCACCGTCTCGGCGCGCGGCTCGCTTCACGATTTGCACAAATCAGTTTCGTACGTTCGGTACTCGCTCGCACTGCATGCACCGGATTCGAGTTCGAATTTTGAATTTATTAAATAGTTTCGATGTAGAAATTTCAAATGTAGCGACAAACTATTCCCTGTGGCGAAATACTTAGTTGGGAATAGTTGTGCGGCGTCGATTAAACTGGAGCGATGAATTGGTAAATGCTGCGTTACAATCACGGTTTAAGGCGAGGGTTTCCGGATTATTCGTGTTTTGGATTGTTTTATTCATACATCGTACTTGATAGAATTCCGAGAAAAATATATGCTGTTTTACAGTGTTTCATCTAGCGACTTTGTCGGAATAAATAAAATGTGTTTCAAGATTTTTGTCGTTTTACAGATGGATAAACCAGCACATCATTGACGGTCCCAGGGTCTGATTCGTATATTATAATGTAAATATCCGTACACATATACCGATAGAATGGCAAAGTAAAAACTTTCAAAAAAATTACAATTAACTGCAAAACAAAAATACTATATAAAAGTATTATTATGCGTTGGTTTTGTACATATATTATCAACAGAAAATATCCTTAAATACGATACAAATACTCTCATACATTGAGGAGTCGCTCTCCTAAATACTTCATCAGTTTCTCACCATATTTACCAACTGGAAATAATTCTCTGCACAACACCGCTTAATTCAATCAATCGGATGTATCGTCCAGTAATCAATGAACATACATAAAAAACCCAAAGACTTGAGAACCTCTTCCTCTTTTGAAATCGGTTAATAATAAATATCCCAAAATAAACGTCAGATAAAAATTTAAGACTAATATCCGTTGTAACATGAAATTTTTGTAACTTCATCGATTCAATATATTTTTATCCTATAGCGAAACCGACGCGCTTTCTGAGTGCCCACAGTCCGGAACAAAACACGTTGAAGCAGGACCTACGTGGAAGCTCCGAGCGCAACTGGAATTTCTATTTACGTCGAAAGTGACGTAGTATGAAAGGAACAAAATCTTGTTCACCTTTATAATTTAATTACTATTTATAAACATAAACATAAATAAACAGGACGTGCGTTGAACTCAAAGCGGGGGAGCAAGGTAGCGGCAGAAATTATTACAGGAAACCCACGCCTTAAATTATCGAAAGCTGCATTTATATGTATGGTTGTTGCTGTGCATAGTTGTATGTAGCGGTAATTTATGGTAACTCACCGTTCTTCAAGGTCTGCAGCGCCTCCAACGGAAGCCAGTGGCTCCACAAGTTGGTCAAGCTCTCAGAAGGCGCTGGGTCAGTGTGACCCAATACTGGGAACACGAAGTGGGAGCTGAACGTGGTGCGGAGCAGCTCCGTTATGTTCCTGATGGCCTGGTACCTGTCGTCTTCGTTTCCCGTGTAGCGGGCCGCTATGATATCACTGTATGGGAAACATTTGAATCTATTTATTTGTTACTTAAAATAACTTACATATTATCTGGAGTCACTCTCCTTTATAAAACGGATCTTGGTCTTATCAATCTCAGTTAAAAACAGGCCACTATAACACAGTCCGATAAAATAACTTATGCGTTAGTTTAACAGTACAAAAACTTTCCATTTGAATGCCAAGTCTATGTTTAATAAGTGTATTTAATAAATATTCATGACTGGTTGTCCCTTCCTATGTGTTCACGTCAGTCAATACACTGATATTAACGGGTACCGCAACCGCTGTCATTACTCAGCGTTGTCTATAATAATAGTGTAATTGCGAAAATATGTTTGTTTGTTTGTCATTCTTTCTTGGTGCAACGGAGCGTCGCTATTGTATGTTTTTGGTTTGGAGATAGTTGGGCGGAAGACGAGTATTATAGGCTACTTTTAAGAACATCTCATTGCTTAAGATACAGCATGTTAATCCGAGTTTCGTGATATCGTCTTATTAAATTTTCATCATAGTTATCTATACTTCTATAATAATATTATTATAAATGCGAAAGTGTGTTTGTTTGTCGTTCTTTCACGGCGTAACGGTGCGTCGGTATCGTATGATTTTCGGTCTGGATTTAGTTGGGAGGACGGCGGGTACATACTATAGGTTACATATTAACGCAAAAGAGCATCTTATTTTTATTAAAAAATCCATTATGATGTATATGTTTTAGCCAAATTAAAGGAACTGTTTAACAACAAAGTGTTGCCTAGCAACCATTGATAGAAAGAAATTAACAACCTTTCTATTGCTGTTTTTTTCACACACGCGGGCGGAGCCGTGCGCAACATTTAGTTTACTATATCTCTCTTGTTCTTACTATTATTCATATATTTAAACGCGACATCACCTATTTCCTTACTCAGAAAAGGAAAATTTAACGAAGACCTTAAAACGAAGCATATGCTAAGATCTCGTTAACAACATAGCCGTGTGTCTGCAACAATAATGTTCAATATGAGAAAAACTGTTTGTTGCTTTATTTAAATTTGACTCGATTACAAATTTTCCTTTTATTTTTTCCGTTGCGGCAAAAACTTATAATTGACTCGCGTCAGGCTGCGTCGTGCGGAGTTACAAAACGCGGCGGCCCATATAAGGCAGCATGCACGCTGAACTACAGTTAAAAAACGTGTAACAAATAATTTTAACTTAACAATTGACTGGAATAAATCTATACTCAAATTATAAATGTTTGTGTATGTTTGTCCTGCTTTCACAGCGCAACGGTGATTTTTGGCTTGGAGATAATTGGGAGGACGACGAGTACTATTGCTACTTTTAACTATGAATAAACATCTCATTGCTGTGGCAAGATCCATTACAATGTATATAATTGTACTTGACGTTAAAGATGCGAGTATTTTGTACAAGATCTTAGTGCTCTAGAATCAATTTCTCACATCCTCAAGTGTTGACGGCGGGGTCATTTACCTTTTGATGTGAAGTTTAGAGAAGCCCTCGTCATAAAGTGGGTCAGGCCCCTGTCAGTTAAATTTCTATAGGGGTATTTATGTTTTTAACCCCTGACGAAAAATACGACTGTTATATAAGTCATTGAGACGTATTCTTCTATGACCGTATTTCTGTCTGTGGCATTGCAACTTGTAAACAAATCAACCGATTTGAATACGGTGTATTTGTTTGAAAGATGACGTCCACCACGTTGTCCAAGACGTCCATAGTCCTTAGCAACAATTAATTATATATTTGTCTATCATTGTAAGAAAATATTTTTCATCGTTATTTCACCCACTTGTTATTTTTTGAGTCGCGGTTAACTCATTGTTTTATTTTTATGAGATGTCAAGGTCCTTTTCTAAATTACAATGAGTTCATAAAGTATTGAAACCTTGACATTTTCCTCAGATCTTTTATATTCAAACGTGTTTTCTAACTGGTGCAATATTTAGTTCCCTCACGTGGTTTGCGGTCTGCCGAAATCTGGCAGAAATCGCCTGTATTGTCTATACAATTTATCAGGAAATGGAAAGGCCAAGGCCCACCAAACGAATTTCTCTCTCTAATTCTTATTTCTCCTCTCTCTCTCTGTCTTTTGGCGCTCAATACTTTTGTGTGTGTGTGCGAATAACAGGGTTTTTATGCGATGAGAGAAATAATAAACTTATATTACATAATGTATTTGTATCATGTATCAAGATGCAGTGATCTAGCTAGTGATCTCATCTATAGCGATCGGATGACTTAAAGTTTATAGTGGGAAAGACAAATATGATAATTTTGTAAATTAAACAATTATCATACCAAAGATATTTATTCATGTATATGATTATTTACACTATACTGAGAAGCAACACGGTTTTGCGGACATATTTTCTTTTAAGTCGAATTATTCGTAACAGCCGCACCAAGCGAACAAGGTTTACCGAATAAGTTTTCCAATATGAATCAGTTAATTTTAGCTCCGGTTAATTTATACATATGTTTATATAACTTATGACTCCAGAATAACATATTTTTCAAATGGTGCAAAAAATTTTGGGTTAAGGTTCACAAAAATCACTCTCTCTTTATAATCTTAATAGGTATAGATCGATGATAACCGTTACGATATAGAAATACATTTTCTATCCTAGAAATCTTGGTAGTCCTTGCATCTACATAAATAAATATCATCGAAACGCGTATTTTTCACACTTATCAATACCCTTTGTAAAATATTATATCATAAAAAAGGATGAAAACCAGTTAAAAATAGTACACTTTTATTTCTTACTTCAATAGCGTTCTCAATTTAATAATACCTTTCTATATTTAAATTGTTTGTCCCTAAACACAAACGAAGGCACCAATTAACTACAATTCGCTTTCTATAGGTAAGCAATCGTAAATAGAAAGCGCGGGGTCACCCTCTCCTCCCCCCTCTCCGCCCCTCCTCCGCGGCAAGTTTTGAACAAGTGAAGTTTGTTTACGGTTTGTGTGTACGGATCTCGGGCGACGACGCTCAACTAGTGTCGAGTGTTATCCGCCATATTTTAGTCAAGATATTCGAAACTTGTTCAACTTTGACCGTGAATAGATAGTTTTAACGAATGTAAATTTCATCGCGGTATTAATATTACGACCGCGTAGCTCAGTTGGCAGTTACCGAGCAATGTAGTGTGGAAAAATTAATTGTGGATAATATGATAATACACATGTATCTCTTTTATACCTCAAGGTTATCAAATAATAGTCTATAATGTATCGTTCCATGGAAAGCCTGAGTTTAGATAACTTCACTGTGTAAGTATCAGGTAAGGGTTATGGTGACAGGAATTCGGAACTAAAATGTACCCGCGAGAACTGATTATAATATAATTTTTTTTTCAATATTGTTATACGATGTGGTACCACCCTATTAAGCAAAGTATTGAGAGATGGACCCACTCGACGTTAAAACGAAGTTATGGAGCCGGAAGAGCCAATTAGCGAGTCTGTTATTAAAATCTCCCATTATATCCCCTTCCATTCCTAGTACGATCACTCAGTACACGAGTAAAGTCTGCTAATGGAAATCAGAAAAGGATTAATATTATTTATTGTTTCTAATCTCGTAAGGTGGTTCGATACCCCACTGACGGTACCTTCTAAAGAGTAATAGTGCTTTTTTATTTCCGATTCTTTCTACTCGTGTACTGGCAACTGAGACTCATCTCACGAAAAATAATATTGAGTACTTATAAAAGTTTTGTTTGATATGACATATATATTTACTCCTGTTTTTATTGAAATTCGTATGTTTGAATAATGATTTCTTTTGTAAAAATATAGTTTCTGCCCGCGACTTTACCTGTGCATGAGGGATTTCACTAAACGAAAGTTCATAATATATTTGAATAATGCGATTCATCCTAAGCATTTATTTTCAGGATAATATTATTCCTCAAATCGAACGATAAAGTATATAACATACCCGGTCCAGAGCACGAACTCGACGTTCTCGGAGTGGCGCGTGCGCATGTAGCGCAGCGCGGACTCGATGAGCTCCAGCGAGCTGTCGCACGAGTAGTCCCCGTAGCGGCCGAGCGCGCGGTGGTGGCCCGAGCTGCCGCGCTCGTCCGTCCGCCGGCACTCTGCACGCAACGCAATGGGGAATGCTCTCAACGACGGTCCGACTAAAATATCCTGTTAAGACTAGGATCTACCAAAATCACCGGGATACCTTGGGCACTTTAAGAAATACGGTATAGGACAGCTCGGCTATGTCCGCTGTTAATGACCTTAGGCGGCCGTGATCATTTACCGTCAAACGGTATGTCACCAGTTCTCACCGAGATTAGAAGTATATTTTTTAACTATCTCACATTTGAAACTGCAACTACGTTAAAAGTTTCGTAATAAATTTAAGAATTCACCACCTCGTCCTCTCGCTCAACGGAACTGATGACAGCAGGTCAAGTAGTTGGCTTGGATTTAGGAGAAAGATTAAACCCCTCAATGTGTATAACTTTACATACCTATCTATAGGTGAACCATCTCAGCTATCTGTCAGTACGAAGATCCTTGTATCTCCCACCTTAAGGCCAAACTATCAACCAACGACTGTCAAATAATAATTTTATAATTTGTTTACAATTAACGTATCCTAAAAACCTTTTAAGCGGTTATTTGTTACACTTGTATATGCTTTAGTTTAGTTATCGAATCGTAGAATTGGGATTAGCACCGTAATAGAAACACCAGAGTCTAGAGAATGTCTTTAGGCATTACTTGGATCTATTGTACTTTTATGCATTAAGGATAAATAAATACATAAAATTATTTTTATTCCCTCTTAAGATCGTCGCAACGTCTGGAGCTCGAGGGTAAATTAGATTACACAATAAAAGGAAAATTAATAACTTTTGGAACAAAAAAAAATTTTAATAATCTCCTGAAATGGAAAAAGTTCGAGGATCTGTTTTGGCTTATATTTTATAAGATACATCCGAAGTTTAAAAAGGCAGGAAGTTACAAAATGTATTATCAATTTGGTTTGAACATTGCTTCGCATGGATATCCCTTCATGACTCCCAGTGTCCTACCTGAGCGCCACGTCATGAGCCATTTCGTTCGTCGTCTGCGGCTATTTGACCTTTGAATGGTGGTAGGGTTTCGCGCATAGATTATTATATCTCCAATATTATTTGCTGGTATTCATCTCCTGTAAAGCCCACCTAGCTAACTATCGCCTCTTGCTTAAATTATTGCCAAACAATTCATCGGGTTCCGGCTGGAATGACTGATGACTGATGTTGCTGATGTTCACGGGCGACGGTGACCACTTACCATCGATTGATGGTGATGTCTGCTCGTATATCGAAGATAAGTTCTTGTCAAAGCAAATGACGTCATCTATCTTTGAATCCAAACTGAACAATGTTCAGTATAACTTGTTAATAATTCAATCAAGTAGTACACATTAATAGCAGCGTGCCTGTAACTAGGTTATTAATAATATATATCATAGACTAACATGGATTAGAGGGGTAAAGTCTTTGTTGAAGCTTAACTGTAAGCAGTTGCAGAATATTGATACACACGATTCTATAACAATAATACATTAATAATTTGGTTGTGTTCGCATGATACCTACGTATGATGAAGCTATCTTTAATGCGGCTCAATATAGGTTTTATAGTACCAAAGTATATATAAAAGACAAGAAAGTCTAAAAATAACTTTACCCACCGAATCTAGCACCGCTTACGTCACAAAATTATTCTGGTAATATGCATTAATTTATAAGAGATGCTTAAGAGTTTTTTTTTCGTTATTTCTTCTATTCAACGTTAAAGTACCTTCCGAAACGACGGTAAAAAAAATAAGCACACAATTAAATGACTTTGATTGGAATGTCTGATGTACGAGTAAACGCGTTGGTTTGTACCTACGTCTTCTAGTGTCGCCCTGCGGAGTGTACAGCGGGTCGTAGTGGAAGTCCGTGATGTGCCAGAAGTAACCTGAAACAATGAGGGACTAGTTAACACTGTACACTGTTAAATTTACATCCATTGCTTAAGGAGCAGTATGACGCAGACATGATATGTGTCCTTACAAATAATTGATTAGGATATTTATATATTTACACTATCTGTGTTATGAAAAGGTCTATGTCATACTGTTCCTAGGTGTTTAAGAGTATTATACACAGTACAAATATTATTATTTATAAAATAGCTTCAGAGAAAAAATACTGAGCGACACAGAAGTAAAGGCTGTACTTGGTTCAACTACAATTATAACAACCGGAAACAAACTTCACCTGTTCAAAAATTTTTCTAAATTTGAAAAATACGTTTTTTCATAAAATTTTGTCAAAGTAAAAAGAAACTTAATTTTATTGCGATTTGAATATGATATCTCTTAATTCGTTCTTTTATAGCTGTGGTGCATCAGAAACAAGGGTGCAAGGATTTCACTCTAAAAAGAAGATAGTTCTTACAAGGATAGTTGGTGAATTAGTTAATGAGCAGGTGTCAATTAAAATAATTAATTAAATATCAACATTCATTAACTTTTCCCACATGGCACAGTGTACCTAAAGTTATCGCTCTAAAATGAATATTGTTTCGTTGAATCGCGCCGGTTTTGGAACTGTACGTCGGCATGCGTTATGCGTCATTTAATTTAGACGCACTGGGTAATTAATGACCCGCATATAATATCTGTATGTGGTGTCTATGATTTATTCGATTGCACAACCAATTAATTATTCGACAAAGCAGTTAATATTAGAACATAAGCCTGAGCCGACATGAACAAAGGACAATTTGCTCGGATTAAACAATGAATATTAAAGAATACAGATTTGTCACAGCACAAAAAGATATAGGTGCCATTAATTTATACACATTTCAATTTAAGAAATCTATATATTACAGGAGCACGCTGTTACACTGTAGGTTGGTGAACAGCTAATTCAAAAGTAACAAAGGTTTTTTTTTCATTCAAAAACCTCGACATAACTATCAGTGTTCTCGTCTTTCCTTCAGCGATGCAAGATGACAATTACCTCGTAAAACGTATTACTCTGAAAATGAGAGGTACCTATAGAGTTATGGTTAAAGACATTTTATTTTCTCTTAAGATTTAACAAAAAATCACTTACAGAGAAAATAACATTAAACAAAATAGTAAAAAAGACGAGATTACAATGACATGGTAGTACTTAATATTAAAGTGAGGGTAGATGTCAATTGTCGAGTGTAACAAATATTAAGATTGTGGGCAGTGTCTGTATTGTTGCAGGAATTATGTTTGTTAAGGGTTATACCATAGTGATATAAACAGTTCTTTTTTGTTATTTGCTTTGATAAATTATTTTGTTTCATTATAGTGTATATAAGTAAAATTAGGTTTATAACATATTGTTATGTATTATTGTAATATTCTTTTTTATAAATAGTAGTTTATCACTGTAGCTTTAGTAATTAGTAGATTAATGTATAATATTATGTATAGTATATATTATTATTGGTAACAAAACATTTTGTGAAAGGTCTTTTAAAATGTGGCATTTTAATATTCCAGTAATAGTTCCTACCCAGATCCCCCAATAGTCCAACGTTCCAATCAGTATCACATCTTTTGAAGTGCAAGTTACGTCGCATTATGTAGACTGGACGTCAGAGCAAGTTTCCTCCAGGTTTGAATGCTCCTCGTTGCGCGCTGCAGCGCGGGGCACGAACCGACAATTCATTTTCCTTCTGTACCGGCACGTCACCGCGCGAGCCCTGCATACCGATGAGATGTTTCTATTTCACCATCGCTACAGAATGTTTGCTACAGTTGGTTGTAGCTCCAGCCGCACGGAGACGACTACTGTAGCTAAATTAATATCCTAGGATCATTAGCTTTGTAAATTCTACCTACTGTAGATAATAGTAATCTAACCATTGAAATAGTAAACAAACACAGACACTGTTATAATATCGCTACACAACACACCTGTGTCACGAATAGCGTAAACGTACTCGATTTTAATAACAATATCCGAAACCAAATCTGTATATACCGGTTCCGACTGAGAACTGACCCTGAGGTTGACAGACTTGAGGCAGACCGAGCAACTCCTAATATACCTATAGACTTAATTACTGTACGGAATTGTCAAATAATGATTGAAATAATAATTTATTTTTATGTGTTTAGTAATCCATTCTGACACTGTGTGAGTTTCAAAAGGCACATCAAAATAAACAACAATTTTAAAGGGAAAGTATTCCTTGAACAAGAGATGAGCTAAGGATTGCAGAATAGAATCCCGAACATATCGAGGGATTCCTAAGTAAAATTCTGAGCGCAGCGACAGATTCAAAGTGCGAAACGATACAAAGTACTTGAATTTAAAATAGTGCTGCTCCCCCTGTGGACATTCTACTTTTTAGAGTTCTGTAGTCAAAACAGAAACTTTATAGTTTATTCATATCAATATCTCCGTCCGCAACGTAGCTTAGAAAATTATAGACCTTGAAAATTGGTAAAAATCAGAAAACAATGAATCGGGGTTCCTCCCTATATAAAGGATAATTATTTGACTTTCATCAGCCCTTTAGTAAGGGGTGGTTGAAAAGGTCTTTCAAAGCATTATAAGTCTGAGTACCTTGTGAATTCGGAAATCCGCTTGCGAAATGGTAAACTTTAAAGTGCTTAGTGTAGCTATGATTATATAAGTAAATGCAAGTTATAAATATTTTTTTTCTTTTTTATTATTTGGCTCATTTTTTTTGTGATCATAATCGTCATACAGTCATACTTGTAACTTGTTCACACAATATTTGTGATTAATCGCTTTGCTGGCTGGAACTTCTATTAACAACAACCATATTCTAATTCAAATTAATTTTAGTCCCTAGGGTTTAAAGAGATTTCTCTTCCTGTTTACGAAAATTAAACTAAACTCTTTTTGAAAAAATATGATAAAAAAGATTTTGTGTTATTCATATAGTCTTTCTAGGCGACGCACTGCGTGTAATTCAAATATTTTATCTAATAAATAATCAATAAAATCCATGTGAAAACATGTGTACGTCCTATATTGGAGTACGCGCGACGGGAGGCTGTTTACCTAAATATATTTTAACAAGTATGGAACCACCTATTGAAAAATCTTTCAGGCAGTCGTAATCGATATCCGGTAACCGGCTTATGTAGTCTCATCTAAACTATTCGTGCTTTTTTACAACACCTATATCCTTGCTGAATTGTTATAATCGCTAGACTGGTCGGCGCGCGGGCCGGTGCTTTGAAATCACTGAAGCCTGTAAAGTTCGAAGCACTTTTTGTGACAAGTAGTCAAGTAGCAGGAAAGGCTTGGAATATTGGAAAATGTTGCACGTAACATTTTTGATCACCGCCTGGAGTGTCTACAGTTAAATATTACTTTAGATCGCGTGTAACACGATTCTTGCGATTTTCCCGTCTTCCATTTGCGCTATGTAATTAAACTAGTCAAGGAATGTATTTTTATTCAACATAAGTAACTGGAAAATAATAAAATTTAATTCCCAGATACATATGAATATGTATTTTACAATAACAGGGTGGAGAAAACCGCGCCGCCGTTACACGGACCAAGTGGAAATCGAGGAACATACAACTTAAAACGAATGAAATTTAAGATCCAAGGTAACCGATATATCTTTAAAGACTATAAAGTAAGATTGTGAAGGGTACAGGACATAATCTACCACGCTAGACAAGTAGAGATTTGAAGACTTTATACGCCTTTCAAAACAACTATCTTTCATAGCATTTAATCAATTTTAATTGGCTATCTATCAACGAGACGCCAGCAAGTACTTCGTAACCATGTAGCGGTGGCCACTCATACGAATTATTCTCAGGCCCTGCTATCCAAAAATCTGGTAATAATAAAATTACAATTTAAAATATCACACTTTTATTTCGTGGTTACTATATAGGATAAAAGTACTCGTCAATATTAATCAAACGAACCCAAACATCGATGTAGTTGTGTAGTTTTTTACTGGTGTACCTGTCCCCAACTTCCAGTTCCATAGTTAGATCCTGTCGACGGTTCCAAATTATTGTATTGTCATCGGAAATGTGCTAGTACTCAAAAATTCAGCTTGACTGGAAAACTGGTTCAAATATCGATGACATAATTCCGCCTAGATATACCTGCATACAAACATATAAACAGGCAGAGTGAGTTAAAGAATAGTGTGTAAAAAATAGTTACAGGTACTTTTCCCCACTACATGCGCACGTTAAAAACTGTTTGTGTAGTTTGTTGCCGACAAATCAATAAGAGTTTCGGTATTCGTCGGTTATATTTTACATTAAGAGGCTCAGTAAGAAAAATAAACGTTATAGAATGTTTTTGTATTCGTTTACACCGCGATACAGTTTATTATATGTGTGTAGGCTCCCGCCGCCCGCGCCCCGCGCTGGCTACTGACGAAACATAATCTCGAGTGTTATTATTTAAACGTTACATTTTTACTTAAAATATTCCGTAGTACCTGTCGTAAGGCTAAGTAAATGTAAACACATTTACGATTAATGCGAGGACTTTCATTCAACCCACGTTATAAGAAAGCGCCTTGTAAAGCGATAAAGCTTAATGCGCTATGTAAGATTGTCAGTAGTTAAAACTAAAAAATGTAAGTAGTTCAGTAACGGAACATTTTATATGATGAACGGATGTCACCAAAATTGGAGTAACATGTTGTATCTTAAGAAGTGTATGAGAACGCCTCGGGATGCGACCAGATTGAAGGCATACACCGGATATGTAGGCACCCTAATACTGAATCAGCGGGCCCAGCCTCCCTCCGCGACGACGCAACTTACTGTCACAATCTCCCTCATTCCCGCACCCCGCAGCCCGCACCCCGCATCCCCGGCTCACACGCGGCAAGATTAAACATCTCCGGGGAAATTAGTGTGAACTCATACTGTAATTATTAGCCATCTACAGAAAGAAATTGAAGTGTCACTGTCTCATTAAAAATATTGCAACCGCCCGCACGAGCGAAGTTATTAAATTGGAAGAGCAATTATTATTTAAATTAGACAAGTAAAAACGAAATACTCCAGCTTTTACATATTTTTATCTGTGTCGGACACATAGCAGGAATGGCCGGTTTGAATTTTGATTTACTTCAAACAAATTCATTATAAAATACACTATATAGTTTATCGACAAAAGCCCGTAATTATATAAGACTGAAGCTCTCCTGCAATAATTGGAGACAGCTGGAAAATAATTACATATCCACGCTATATGACATATAATTATGTAGTATGTTTTACGAGGGCCATCCCATACTCGTAACTTACCAGAAAACAAAGTGGGTGGATAGAAAGTAGAAAGATATGAATGTGGTGTATGGGTGGCTAGTATGAAATTATAGGTATTACTTATTTCCCTCCTACATTTTGAAGGTTAATTTAAGACGTAAAATCAAATTAATTTATAATCATTAGATGTGATCTTTTATTTGGTTTTTCACGAATATTAAATGTTAAGAAACAAACCTGTTAGTTTTGTAGACGGCCCCGTAGCCTAGTCGGTAGTGACACGGCCTGGGAGCCGAGGGATCTTGGGTTCGATTCCCGGCCGCGACAAATATTCATGTGACAGATAAATATTTGTTCTCGGATCATGGGTGTTAGTGAGGTGTTATTTGTGTTGTCCATGTCACCCGCGAC
>DWPA01001430.1:0-18661 GCA_018251375.1 Calpodes ethlius | reverse complement strand
TAAATCAAAAATGTACAAAATATACATATTATATTTTTTTTATTATTATTTCTTATATCATTAATCTCGTTAACGATATTTTAGAGTATTTATTATATTTCCTTTAGAATTGATATGGTCGCTGGATTTTCATAAATTTACTTTTAGAGTATGTACCTCCACAGAAATAATCCGTGGGGGTGAAATTCGGTAACCTGGGTGGTCTGGGTAATCTATATCAGTGAAATGACTAGTAAATTTTTTAGCGAATGAATCACGAAGAAGGGCTATTTATCTTAAGGAATCATGTCAAAGAAACCACGCGTCGATACGAAGCACCGTTCAAAGTAATGCTTACTCTCGACATTTTGTAAAAATATTGAGTCCGCTGATTCCATTTCTTGATAATGTGCAAACAAACCGTCACTTTGGGACTGTGAAATGATGTTTCAAACGTACGTTCTGTCCTTTAGGCTTGGGCATGCCCAGCGTCTAGCCCAAGGGGTAGCAGAAGGAAATTTGTTTTTTTTCACTTAGCATGGCCAAGGCATAATGATTAGAAACATTTATGGACAACAAAAGGTATAATTTATAAAATCCAGGAGAGAAGCTGCCTCTCCTCTTGCTCCTCTCCCCCTTGTACGGCCGTGCATGTAGATGACAAATAACGGCAATTATGTTTAACAGCAATTTTTGCAGTTAATACTAAACCAACACCATTTCAACGAGTGGCTCCGAATACTAATCAGATTTCTCGACGCTAACATTTAGACGAATTGAGATAAAAATAAATTCGGACCAAGTAGTAATTTTATAATTTTTTAAATAAGTAATTTTTTGTTTCTCTAAATTGGAAGCTTTTCTATGACCAGATATCCAATATCCATGACCCAGTATCATTGAATTATCTTAATACGCGCTTAAAACTTGTTAAAATAAACGTTACAAGAGTTCATTTGTAGTAACACAGCCTGCGCAGAGAAGGGTCCTGAATTCGTTTCCTCGACAAGGACAAACATTCATGTGAGAAATAAATGTTTTTTCTCGAATCGTGAATGCTTGTGATTTCATATGTTTTTTGTCTTGCTCCCCCGACCATTAAAATCTTATTGCGAGGGACCGAGGCAATGTGTGAACGTGTATTTATTTAATCGTAGTATCTAATTGTTCAATCCAGCTAAGCAACTTCAATCGATTATATACATGACTGATATATTATAAAAGCGCTTTCCTACCGCGATGTAAGTCTTCAGTGCCTTATAATTGTAAGGTAGTAGTCGTTAAGCCACGGTCGGGGTCCTTGGTCGGCATATTACAACATATATGAAATTAAAACATCGTGATAAACTAATAACCCGCTAGAGAATAGAACGAATCAGAACTAATTCAGCAAATAACTTAGTCTTGCTCCTGAAATACATACACCGTAACATGAATTACAGACAGACATTAGAGAAATTGCCTAATGTTACCTAACACGCCATTACAAGCGAAATGTTCGAGTCGGCCGCGCGGCCGGAGATCGCGTTACTCGGAAACACACAGCCGTCAAATTATATTGATGATGAAGGATGTCGATTATTATAAAATGACGTTATTGCTCATACAAGATGTTTGGAATATCGATCTCATTCGATATAAAAATGTTATTCGGTCTAAGTGAAGCAGTATTAAATAGTTATTACGTCAATGGCGTGGCGCAGGGACATGCGAGACGCGAACTTAAATAACGGAAGCTAAAACTATAGCATAGTTCCTATAGCTTCTACTAAACTTTCTCTATGTTACTGTGTCTAATATTTACATAAAAATGCTATTTCCTTAGTCTGTTGGACATTCTACCACTATATATCATATATTTTGATATAATTTTAACAGATACATTGTTTTTATGATTTGGTAATTTTGATTCTTAGTTCGCCTGCTCGCTCAGCAGTTTGAGCAAATTTTATGGTGGACTGTATATCATGTCATTATATTTAAGTTATTTTTAGGATGCAAATTGTAGCCACGAAAATTACTACAAAATAAAATACAGCGTATCTGTTGATTTTATTAATTATACGTATGTTTTGTAGGACATTCGCTCGATTTTGTGCAGTGATGATAATATATATTATTTTATTTTTTGGCAGTTTGCACTATTAATATGAGAATTTATATATTTTATTCACGATATTCATATTTTATAAATCAGGTAGTGATGTTATTGTAATATGGAGGTCTGGGGGTACCTGCCACCAAACGCCGCCCACGGTCTACGCTACAAATCTGCAAATATTATCACCCGCAGACGATAAAAGTGAAGTAGGTCAGCTGGTAATGGTAAAATGTCGCTGTCGAATGCGTCGAGGGCGTCCGCTGTACTCATTATGCAAATGGGTCGTGCAGGGCGGCTCAGGGCGGCTCGGGGCGGCTCAGGGCGGCTTAGGGCAGCGCTACGCTTTGCAGTCGATGTCTCTCCTCAGATGCAATCGGCAAAACGTGAGCAGTCGCCTACCTGTTCTATCGCATTCGTGAGAACGTCCAAGGATGTAAATGTGTAAACGCAGGCGCGGCCACGATCGCTCTACAGACTCTACAGTGCCGTTTATCGTGAGCCGTATCGACGCGGTCGGTCCCGCCACTGCTGCTACAATGTGCACATGTTTATCTTAGTGTTCTATTTACATTACGTTCGCTAGTTTACGAGGAAATTAAGATTCATCACGACGTTCGTCAATGATATTCAACGGTGACGGTCGGTGCACTTTCGGCAGGCATTCCTGCGGAACGGATGCAAACCGTTTTAGTGAACGGGAAACATCATACCTTGACCTTGTTGTCGGGCGGGCGCGGCTCGGGCGCCAGCAGCGCGCCCAGCTCCACGCGGCAGGTGGAGGGCCGCCGGTCGCGGTCCCCGCCCGGTGCCCCGGGGCCTCCGCTGCCGCCGGACATCTCGGAGCCGCCGCTCTCTGTGCAAACGATCACACTCAAGCGGCCGGTCGGCGCCCGCCCGCGCCGCAGACGGCGTTCGGCGCGGACGCCGATTCACCGCACTACAATGCACCCGGATATATTTAGAGGCAGGCGGCGCGAAGGGGAGGGGGGTGAGGGCTGGAGGCGAATACTTACCGGCGCCGTCGCCGCGCGCGCCATCCCGCGCCCGCTCCGTGAACTGAAACAAAGCGCACGAGTGAGCAAGGGTGCATAGCTGCAGGCATGACGTTGTCGGCGCGAAGGGGCCGGGGAGGGAGGTACCGCACCTGCACGCGGCGCACGCGGCGCGCGGCGATCTGCCGCGAGTGCCGCCGCAGCGCCTCCACCGCGCCGCCCCTGGCGCCGGCGCCCCTCCCGCCGTGCGCCTCCTGCGAGTGCCAGCTTATTTATTACATCGTAAACTGCTTCGTGTGTACGCGATCATCAGAACGGCCGACCTCGTAAAAGACGGGTTTAACATTCTGTTCTGCGATCGACGCACGCCTTGATGCAGATATAAAAAGTAAATTAGCTAACCTACCTCTAAATTATTCCCGCTTGCACTCGGGTCCCGTCCTTACCGACGTGAGTGTGTTTACGTTATAACCGGAAGGTGTGTCTGGAAAAATCTCGCATCAGTTTGTTGACCTAAGTACTTATGTTGTAAGTATCGTGTGATTTTGTTTTTAGCGAACTCGATGTTGTTGGTCGATCTCGACCTTAATTACTTTACTACCGGCCGCAGCAGTCCCGCACCATTACTTTTTATCACTATCGGAGTCGCTGTTTTAATAATATATTTTATGGGGATATTGATGCACGAAATTATGTAAGATACCCAACCGTTACTACTCATAAAACATAACACTTTGAAAACAATTGTATTAAAATCCGATAAAGTTGCATTTAACAATAAAAACTTTACATCTACCGTCACGAAGATAGGTTAATCGCTTAGGAATATTTCCCTGTAAGCTGTAGATACAAGATAAAACACGACGGTACGAAGCACAAAAGTTTCAAATATTTACACGAAGAACATTGTCTGGTCGTTAGAAGAGGGATCTGTTTAGTTCGCCCGATTGAGCCGAGCGAACCTATGAATTACGATGACTTTGCCATGAAGGCCGGATGGCTCAACTTGATAAACCGTACTTCAAAACTCAGAGCTGAAAAGATCAAACTGGATTTTAGGTTTCACTGGTTCCAAAACGAACTTTACAATCGTTTGTGAAAAAGAAATAAAAACGTAGAAAATCCACATAATATGCGATATTTTCCCGCGTAATTACGAAGGGGTCTGGATGGTTTAAGTTCCGGGGTTGGCGGTCGTGGAGGTTGAGGTCCGCGAGCAAGGAGTCGCGCCGGCTGCGAGGGACAGTTGGCCGCTCGTAAATTCTATTTCGGCTGAAACGCGCGAGCTTCAGGCGGATTCAGGCCGGCCGCGACGCGCTCCCGTACGGCGTGCAGGCGCGACTCCCGACCGCGCACTGCCGCGCCCCGCTCCCCGCACGCCCCGGCCCCGGCCCCGCGCACCTAGGGCGGCCGCGATACACCAAAACTGTCTATCGATTGTCTTATATCGACATTATCTCCATAATAAGAAACTATCAAAACGTAAAAATAATGATGAGTACCCTCTAAAAATAATACTTACAAATCTAACTGAAAAATATACATTTTTAGATAAGTACCGGTTCATACGAGTCGCCAACGTCGAGGGAGGTTAATATTTTTTTGTGACTAATGCAATTCAACTTTTAAGGAATTAATTATCCTTATTGGCTTAAAGATTATACTGTTCGTACTTAATCAAAAAACTTTGTAAAAGCAATTTACAACGTTTACTCAAATTTTATGTCAATCACCACACCTTCAGCGCTAGAACTAACAATATCTTGGTATAACGTCATATGGATATTTTGCATACATTTGAACATCGCACGCGAATATGTTTACGTATAGCGATGTTCTGCCACCGCGGCATCGGAACAACACTGGAGCCGATGACACGATAGATAACACGGGCCTGCCACGGCTGGAGTGCTCGCGGCTCGAACTCGGCCGAGCGCCGCCGAGCACCGCCGAGCACCAGCGCATTACTACTTAGCATGTTGCGTGTACTTCACTAAACATTTCATTTCGATTGGGACGAGATTCTTAGACTGTAAGACAATAATGATGTTATTCTTCTGTCGAGAAATATCACGTCAACCCTCGAAGGTAGGAATGCGTCTGCGATCGACATCAAGTACGACTCTTCTTCACTACTCTTTGATGTTGTATATAAGTAGGCTCTCTGGTTAAAGTGCCTGCCATACCGTCACATGACTACGATGTGCTTGCATATTTATAGGTTCGTATCGTAAAAAGTGTATTTCCACATAAAGAATTCAAGCTGTGAAGCACTTTCCGTTTCAACAATCATAAATGGGTGCTTTTCTTTTCCGCGTGTCGTGACGTGTCCTCGGATGATGAAAATTATGCATCTTGTGAAATTGGTATTGTTTCATATTTCTCTGGTTCTTTTTTTACTTAAACAATTGCAGCTTCTTAATGTTTACGCTGTTTGATACAGTCTTTCGTTAGTAATAAACGAACTACATATGTATACACTATAATTATCACACTAATTCATTGGATACACTTACCACACCCGCATAAAAATAGTTTTTGAGGCGACTGCAGTTCAAGATTTTATAAAATTCTCTGTCTACTCAAATAATAGATATGGACCAATTTCACGTCCTTCGTGTTTTAGGTTTCCTCGTATTCCGTCTCAGCAAAATATAAAGCCAGGACAATAAAAATATTGTCCAACGATACAACCCATAAACTTTACGCGCCAGCGTCAATCACGCGTATTTCGTGAGCGTTACGCTCATCGGGTCTAATCTACGGCATCGGATATTTCTCATTCATGCTCATCGCATTAATGAAATGAATAGAAATTAATACATTAATGGAGTCTGATGAACGATGAGGACATCAACGGGTAGGTGGAGTGAGGAATGGAGCACCAACATGCGTGAACCTGGCGTTTCTCCAAATGGCAGTGTCTTTGGTTCTTCTGTGTAATATTATATCTTAAAGAAACTTCCAGGTGTAAAAAGCCTCGAAAATAGAAAGTGTATTTCAAGAAAAGTATCATTTGATCCTGAAGCCCAAATCAACCTTCGCCGCGTTACACCTCAACGAACAATAGAGGACATTTTGGCGGAATGTTCCTCTTATTAGTCGTAATGGGGGCTACTACAACTTAAGTCAACCGGTTTAATCCAGTTACTCGTGATGCTAGGGTGTTTTACGTATACGATTTGCTACAACGATATAAGTATTTAAACTTTTCGATCACAGTGTAGGAAAGCCAGTAATAACACGACTCTCTCTTTAGCCGATAACCCCCCATTGTCAAGTCCATGAACGATGACGACTTACTATCATAGCTTCTGCCTTATTAGCCGACAATTAACAAAACAATATTTTCTGTGTATGTACATTTACAAGATATATAATATATAAGTTTAAAACGACGTAACTTCAGTTCAAGTAAAGTTCTGGGCTCACTAAAGAGCGTCGTAGTTACCCCTAATGTTTCGCCGAGTTTGTAGGGCTCTGTAAGTTAGTTCAGTACTTCCAACGCTGATGTTCATGACATAAAACTTACACACAAATGAAGTTTGTTCCCTGGCCTTGACTGAATTATATCATAACGCTAAACCCGAACATTTAACTAGTGCGAGCTATCGTTTATTTATTTTATCATTAATTTAATAACCATCTGCGAAACGATTGATACTCGATTATATCAGATTTTAAATAACGTTTCTCGAGAATAACAGACAAATTTGTAAGTAGTTATTACATAAACACGCAGAAGATTGGATTCTGATACTCAATATAATTGTCAAGTTGTTTGGATATATTACTCTACTGGAGTAGGAGCAGTCTTGTATTAGTTGAAGTCGAAATTCAGTATGTAAAATGGAGTTTACTAAGATTATAATAGTTTGTCTCCCAACGAACGGCACGCAATACATATCCAAAGTGCCCTATGAATAAATGTCATACTAACTGTACATTTTTCTACTACGTTCAACCTATGCCATTAAAATGCATCAAGAAAAATGTAAATATGTTTACGATGTTCAATACGTCCCCCATACGGAGTGACAAGATGAGGGCATGATAACGTGGAGGCGCCGCCCGCCCTCCACTGGCCGCCCGCCCTCCACCTTCGCGATAACGCTGCAAACTATAACACACCAGGCTTCTAATTAAACTATACTCGTATTCCTCCAGCTGGTTTATATATATCGTCTTATCACCGACGTGGGCAGTGGCCGGCAACTGCGTAAGTTTTGGGAGGGTTATAACAAGTACGCTACAGCGACGCACACTAATACCAGACGAGGTACGGTTACGGAATATACTAATTTAGATACATGATTAGGGTAAATTAATTGGTGAACTTGGTTTCTTCCGTAAGCCTGAATATGATAATTGTATTTTTTTATTGTTTGTATTTGAAAAAAAAATCTATAAATAATGATGATGTCACGTACACGGCAGAATAACGCAGATCTCTTTGCATTGTTGCATTACAGATAATTAAGAATCTTTATGACATTTTTAAATATTTAGTACCAAATTATAACGACAATGTCATGTGTCAGTTTTTATTTAAGTTTTTTATACATCGTTATTGCAAAGGCATAACCAGTGTTATGCCGGACAAGTGACGTTATTTGACGTTTACGTCTATTTATAACAAAACGAAATAGAATATGAAAATGATAATTTAACTTCGCAGTTTGGGGAAAAGAAAAAATATTAGTCTCATTATTTAATATACTTTTTGTAAAGTCATGATGTATTGCAATTGTTGCATTTGAAAAAAATAAATGCTGTGAATTTCTCAACTTTTGTTTCTCAGATTTTGTTTCTTGACATGGTAAAAACTCGTTCACCAAAATACCGAGAATGTAAAATCAATGAAGATGTGACCACTTGTTAATGAAATATGCACAAAACAAATTTTATAAGACAGCAGATATTAGGCTATAATTACGAAATCTTTTCTTTACGTCGATGCATACTCAGTGCTTTGTCTAACCATCTAGGAATTTATTGCCAGAACGCTATTTCAATCAGATAATATGAAAACGCAATAAGTATTTATTTAAATAGAAACTTGTTACAGAGCGACAATGTTTGACAGAAGTTTTTAAATAAGGTATAAAGGCTGATGTACACCCTATCATAAAGATTCCAATGGTCTCTAAGACGCCTCGAATAAGAATAATACTATGATGTTATTGTAAAATCATCGTATATTCAATAACTGTCATTAAATTACTGAATCATAATATTATTTCGTATACACAACGGCGACAGCCAATACACGAAATTAAAAAAAAAACGAAGATTGCCAAGTGTCATTAATAAATGGAATGCACTAAGAACTTGTTTGTTCCGTGTGTACGCTGGCGTAGCATATCTGTAGACAACCAGTATTGAGTACAGCCGAACTCAACCAATGACAACATGAATACGAGCAACTGCGAACGCGGTCTTTAGTCAGATGCATGATCAATAGTAACAACATTTTTCAGCGCTCCATGCTTCCGAGAGCACTTAAAGCCATTGGTCCTCGTTATTATTTAATAATAAATAAACGCTAACACACTCATACCCCCGCAGTAGGATTCCCTGCCTCTCGGGTGGCATGGACAACACAAATAACACGTCACTAACACTCATGACCCGAAAATATTTATCTGTCACATAAATATCTGCCCCGACCGGGAATCGAACCCAGGACCCCTCGCTTTGCAGGCAGGGTCACTACCGATTAGGCTACGGGGCCGTCAATAATCATTATATCGGAAAACTTCAGACCGTATACAAATTTCTGACTATTAGGGTTGGCTATAAGAACAATAGTAAGTAAAATATTGCGTATCATATTTTAACACCTAACTAAACGATCATGGACTTAATCGTTCGGCTGAGTCTCTGCCATTCAAGTCACAGGGTTCTCTAAATCGAGTTGCATAGTCTATTGAAATCCAAGCTTATGTATTGCACATGAATGAATTTTCTACGTAACTGCACAACAGTATATTCGTAGCATCTCACGACCGACTCAACGAACACACTGGTAAATTTAAATACGTAGGTACTCACGTAATATAAATATGATATTCACCGCCTGCACCGGTGAACGGTGAACTGTGAGCTGTGAGCGATGACTCACTGCGTCGGATGTTTTCTTGTTGTCTTATTATTTACCGTAAAAGAGTCTTCAGGAAGTTAATACCTTTATTAACAATTATGTTTACTACGTAGTATAATTAGCCAGTATATAAATGAACTTTTTCATACTTTTGCTTAGATACTGTTCTCCTTCTATACTTGCCTTTCATGCAGTATCGAATAACTAATAAATCTCCCGTACAATGGCTATGATGTACCTAATCGTAAATAGTGTATTGGCAACTGTCGCTAGTTACAACTCGTCTTCAACGACTTTGTTTTACTGATGTCCATTGATGGTGGCCAATTACCAGCATTCTCGAATGTAACATAACGGCTATTTTTTTATAAATCATAAATTCACGTTTAACTATTATATAATATCACCCCATAACAAATGAACTCAGATAGAACACGTATTAACTTAACTAAACCAAATTCACTCTTATTTACATAAAGTTATCTCTTCGTTGTAACATTTTATTTTCAGTACGTATTTCAGTAAAGGCTAAAGGGGCGGAATGGAGCGATGTAGTTATTTATTACCTCCTTCATTCAAATTCAATTATAGGAACACTTAACGCGTAAGCTTCAATAAATCTATGTACATATCACCCTCTTGGAGCATAATAGGGTCGAGTTATGTATTTATTTACTGCTTTACCTAAAGGAACTTTATAGTTGTGCAATAGTTAAATATATAATGTACTGATGTCTCGGAATATCAAATTTTCAACATATAAAACGCCATAATATAGTTAAGTTCAAATCTAGTTACTTTTATATTTATGTATCACATGTGATACACACATACTTATTGTTATGATATTAAATTACTTGTGTTTTCATTATTATCATTAATACTATTCAGAAAACTAAAAACACGCTTTTATCGTAACCTTTCTTCGGCTTCATCGTCAAATCCTAAATGTAATCTAAGATCAGGGTACTTCTAAAGACAAACTCAACGAACCCGAACTCGATCTCGTTACCCTTTTATTATATGTATTATGTGCATCTCCATCATTAGACCAGCTCTGTGACATTATTAAATTGCATTGTCATCCGACTGACATATGTATACAAAGTTTCAGCTCAGTCGGGAACTGGGATGTGGGTCAAATTTAACTTACAATATTTGATTACAACATACATCGGACAGATGAAAGTGAGTAAAACTTTAAATTAAAAATAATTAAAAATTATACACACACTTCTTGTCTTGATATAAAACTCATAGTGATTTCAATTGTCATCATTAAAATCAACTCGGAATGAGAGCGGCACGATAAGTTGTGATCGTTTTCCATGTCGCAGAAATAGGGTTGCCATGCGTCCGGATAATGTCAGACATGGTTTAGCTATTTGATGGGATGTCCGGCCAAAATAAACGGTGTCCGATTTTTTTCGAAGGTCATTTGGATCGAGAGACCAAACATTTTCAACATAGCAGAATGTCAGATTCTTTCACCCAAATGTTGGCCAAACTGTGCGGGTACTAGATTTGGCGACCTGACAACCCTACACAGAAATATATCGCTAACAGTTCACCACATCTGAGTCTTAATGAATCTATTTTTTTTAATATTGTATTACATTTACACGTGATACTTCATCGTTATTTTGTAAACAAAATATGACAGTCAAAATGAAAAATACACCTTAACTTTGCTTGGGAAATATGTATATATACTTACGCAAAGCAATTGTAACCGGTTTATATAGAATATATACTTATGTATATTATTATAGGTATATAGATTTTATTCATACTTAACTCTCCACGTGTATTATATCTGTTGGTAAAATCCACTTAAGTCTATTACCTCTGTTGTTAACGTTAGTGTCAACGGCAATGTCCGATTCCGCCTAAATTATCGTGATAAAATTAATGCGTGTCTAATTAATACCTACTTGGTTACGTTACCATGGAGTACTATACAAATATGAGTTCCCGTTATTTTTTGTAGATTAACGCGTTAATAAGCACACTGTTGGCAACATCGTTGTGGTGTCATTTTTACCGCGATAATTATCTCGTTAGGACGCAGATAGGGCAGATACAGTTTATAATGTAATATTAATCCTCCCAACCCATAACTGTACCATTGCTAAACTCAGGTCTCCTCATACAAGGTGAGAGGTACAGGCCATAATCTACCACGCTGACCAAGTGCAGATTGGTAGACTTCACACAACTTCGAAGACATTACGGGCAACTCTCAGGTGTGCAGGTTTCTTAAGAACATTTTCCTTCACTGAAGCAAATGATAATTAACTTGTAATACTGGTATTTATTGGTAATTTTACATCGAATAGTGTATTCTATACAGTGCTTTTGAATGCCACAGAAATATAAGGACCTTATGTAGGATTCCACTAATTTATCCTCTTGTATAACTATTAACTGCTTTAGAACACACCTGTAATATAAAAACACCTAATACGGTAGGTATAAAGACATTTTTATTCCTTTTATTCTACAAAATAAGTTTTGTTTTGTTATCAATTTTATTCCAAGAAATTAAATGTTAACGAAAGATAAAGAAAACTGAATATACAAACGGAATAAAATACTTTTAATTTCTCAAAAGGTTGTCGCATAAAAAATTCTTATTTCACAACACAAACTTTTGCGTCTTTCTCAACTTTCCGCTTCATAGCTCAGTTTTTCCCGAGCTTCGTGCAAAAAGTTACATAAAAACATTGTAGGTACAAAACTTTTTCTCACCACTAAAGTTAGTCAGGTTTTTTAATTTAAATTTATATTTTTAATATCATTATTAATATACACATTTTATGTTATCTTAACATTTAAGCTTAGTGTCCAGAGAAATTTTATTACATTATAAGTATCGTGCTGAAAAAAAGCGAAACTAGAAAAATATGTTTTCAGACCACGTAATGTTAACTAGCTTCTGCCGCAAAACATCCTAATCTATAGAGATTAAAAAGAAAGTATGGACTTCTTTTTTATTTTTCAATGAGATATTTTAAATTGTAATACACAAAATAAGTAAACGTATTATAAATACTCATATTAATGACCACGACCACTCTGTCATGCGTGCTTCGAGTTAGAAGAAAATATTTTAGCAACACATAAAAATATACTCAATCCATGACTTAAAGATACTAAACGCTTATAAAACAAAAACAATACAATACAAACATAATGGCGGATATCAAATAGCGGAAGCTTTACGACTAGCCTCTTAAAAAACCTCTATATATATCTATATTCCATATCAATCGATTTTAAGCAGTAGACTCCAAAAAATTAATTACCATCGAAATGGTACTGGAGGTGCTGGGATTTGAACCCAGGACTTTCAGCATGCGAAGCAGACACTCTACCACTGAGTTACACCCCCTTCATTAAGTAACTTGAATTCTTTTCCCACATGGCAGGACCTGTATGTATATAAAATATGTAGGGTTCGCCCGTAGTTATACCACCGCCTAATATATTTCTGCCAAGTATTCATTGCCTAATACCAACCGTGTTCCAATGAAAAGAATTCTCTGGGTAGCCGGTTACCATCATCTATTCTCATAGGTGCGATGCATTTGTGATCAACTTGTAGTCGGACGAATTAGTAACGATTAATTATACTTACTAACATGACTAACAGCCTTAACGTTACAAAAATCATTAATTGTCCAAAAATCCTCAGGCCTCTTACTAACGAATTAATATAAATAATATAATTTGAGAGATTGATATAACTACAGTCTGACCTGTTTGAAATTTGTCACAGATGTCCAAGGGGTGCAGCGGTTTGTGGCACTAAAAATCATTTGCTGTTCTTTTCCCTTAAAAAGTAATACATATATAGAATGCAACATACGCAAACATAGAATGAAGACCTATCCTACAGACCACATATTATGGAATAGATGATATAAAAAAAATCAACACCACTAAACATGTTGAGTTGAAAATGACTTTTTAAAGAGTAATCTACCACTTTATCATTGTGATAAATATGTATTGCCGATGCTAACACGACAGGTGTATTGTTCCGTTTGACAACGGAACCCTAAAAGAATTAAAACGTTCCATTTACAAATTAATGAATGAATGATTTATTTGCAATAATTGTGTTTACAGATTATATTAATTGTTTTGGATAGCCTCACAATGAGCCAACGTTCGGATTCTAAATTAAAAAAATTAAAAGTATTATTACATTATTAACATTGCTTGTATCACCATACTATATTATTTGACATAATTAATTTTAATTAAAGGTAAACAATAAAAAAAATCAATAAATTAAATTATTTAAATCTAAACCTAATTCTTACTTTATAAATTATCTTAAACTATAAAAACATTTAGTAATTAAGCAGTCATATAATGGTTTTTAAAATTAATGTAATACCACTTTTTTACGATCTCGGGAAAATTTTCAGGACAGTAGGAGGAGGAATATGTCAATGGTTACAGATGATATTATTATAAAACCTATTTTTTTCTATGCTTGTTATAATATAAAGTCTGATGACCAGAAACGCACCAAGGTACTCGTATTTTAAATTACTCTTCAGCCTTAAACATTAAGTTGGTATTATTTATGAGTCTATTCTAAAAGGATGGTGGCAGCTACCCAGACAAGAACCCTGCCAATATACGAACACAGCTGGAATAAACCAGCTCAATAGTATTGAGCCTAGAGAACTTGAACAGAAAGAACACAGTGCTCTGTCCTCGTTCGTTGTAACAGGTTGTTGAACCTGTGGAGATTGGTTTGGACTGAGGGGTGAAGGAACTCTTTACACCGCAAAACTTTGCAAAGTTTTCCCGTTAGTATATTAAAATTTAATGAAATGTTAATATCACTATGCGTTGTGAAATTTATATTGTTTTCTCCATATACTATCTCTTTACGTAACTTAGAAAGAAAGAAGAAAAAGAAATGTATAAACACTACAGTTCATATACAAGGCATACACATCTTAATGTTATTCCATGATTTAATTGATCAAAAACCTCTAAAAAAAAAAAGAGAAAAAAAATTAATAATAAAATGCTATTCCATGAACTAATATTTTCTCATAAGTAAGATACATTCGTTTTGCTCGGCTCTATTGCCTGCTCTGCAGTGCTACCCACAAACTCCTTGAAAGATATCTTTGAAACGAATGAACATTAAATATCTTGCACTCTGTCTGCGTCATTTCCTAAGTGTCACAATCGCGGGATTAAGTATCACTTTTGGATTACAAACGTTCTTGAGATACACCTCAATACTCAGGAACCACCACTGAACTTCTTCACAGCTTAATGATATTTTTTTTTGTTTTTGGTTGACAGAACAAGATGAGAGCTTAATTTAGGAATAGCCTATCTCGCCTATCGGCCATGGACTTTGTTCTTTTAATGTTTAAGGATGTACTTGCCTCGTAGACACCCACTTATAAGAGTAAAAACATTGAACTTGTTTATTAACTGTCGCAACCAAGGTCTTGAGATGTGACAGGTTTTGGTAATTACATCATAAATAAAATATTTTAAAACGGTTAATGAAGGACAATGCCATATTCGACGCATCATATTGATGAATCAACTATACAAATTTATAAGGTATCAAAATGACGTTACCCTAAAAATAAAAACATAATATACCCGTTGTTACGTTTAGGTAATAAAATAGATTAACAAAATACGTAATGAATATTTAATCGACTGTTAGATTAAGGCAATAAATTCCCATTATATTGCCTATACAAGGAAAAAAATTGTTTTACGTACGCGGGGTTTTTACAAACGTACGAGCTGTAGGAAACTAGATTAATTTTATCGGTTAAATTATTCTCCTTTAAATCGAACATCAATTTGAAAATCTTCCTCTTCCTCTGGGGTTTTGTTCTGAGATTCCATTTCAGTATCTGCAGAGGGAGTTGACATAGAATTGGGCAATTTTGGCTCATCGGCTCCTTTATCTACAAATACCGGCGAGGTTGGTTTTGGAGGGAACTGGAAAATTTCATCGCTAGTATTGTCACTAATTTGATTTTGAGTTCCTGAAATAAGACCTTCGGTACTAGAAAACGGCTGATCGCTCTCAACGCCTTGGTTTATATTATCAGGGTACTGATTATTTTGATCATGATTCGAGACTTCGGATGTATCGTAACTTTCTGGTATCTGATCTTCTGGACTATTTTCATCATACTGATTATTGTAATTTCCTTCATTTTCTACCCAAGGTCCTTGGTTGGTTTGAGTGTTCATATTTTCATACCCTGGATTATTTCCAGGATTTTGATACGGGAAATATTGGTTTCCATAATTGTCGTTTTGGCTGTATTTGTGTTCTACTAATGGGCGTCTGGGTCTTTCATAACCAAATTGATTTTGGTACATTTGGTGATACAAAAACTGATTACTCCCCATCGAATTTTCGAAGGGAAATGTAGACAATTGCGGCGGCAGTTGGGGTGGCGGATGATGACTATGGTGAGGAGGCCTCTGTCTATGATGAGGTGATTTCATGTGATTATTATCCTTTTGATACTTAATTATCATCACTACCACTTCTGGCTCAGAACTCTCAGAACTCTCTTCGCTCGACTGGACCTCTCCCCCGATGTTCCAGTCGAAGCTGTTGGAAATAGTCCTAATCACTGACTCATGAAGACCAAACCGAGTTTCATCTTGAGCTTGTAATACACCTCTTGAAGGATGATGTCCGTAGCACTGACACATTCTCACCAAAAACATTAATAATAACAATTTCTCCATCGTTAAACAAATGAACGGCCTAATTACTGTTGATGTTTTTACTTTTAAAATATGGTTCACTTTGCGGGCTTGGAGCAGTGTGGCTCCGCCTGCAGCGCTATGACCACTGCTCAGAATATTAATCTGTTCAAATGTTTAGCCTCCTCTTTTCGTCAGGTTTGTCACGTTTCCGCGAAACGTTTACATTAATTTGAATTGCTAATGAACTTATCTAGTAGCTGTGTGAGCTTAATTTAATCACCGATTCGGGATGTTTAGTTTAAAAACAACTTGTACTAAATGTAGAGTTTGACAAGTTAAGTTCAGAGCGTGTATAATATTATCCATTAATAAGTATTATTACAATATAACAAAAGAGAAGAAATAACATATTCATACGTAGGTATGTGGAGGTTTATATCAAGATTTAAAGGCCCAATATTCTAGATAAACTTAGGGTAAATTTTACAAATATAAATAAGCTAAAGTAATTATGTTTCAACAAAGTTGTCCATCAGAGCTTCCGCTAAAGTTACATGAATATAATATAATAATGTATGCTGAAATGCGATATAATTGATGTAATGAACAGTAAATATAGTAGACTTATCTAAATATAAGTACTGTTAAAGTTAAGTCGGGCCGCTTGTACGGAAAGAAAGGTTTGTAAATGAAAGTAAACAGTTTCACTTCGTAATAAAAGGACGTGCATCTCGAAATTGCGCACAGGATCTATGCTAGAAGTATTGCCTGTTAAAAAATAAAAAATCTTGCAACAGATAAAATAATACTTACCTATTGAGTTCAAATACAAGGTAAAAAGTACCTAGTAGTAATAATTGTACTCGCGATTCTACAGTATATCCCTATGCGTAAATAATCACGTTTATTTACATATCGGTTTATTATACATCATATAGTTAAAATAATGTATATTAATAATATTTGTTCACAAAATAATGTTATGTAAATGTAAATGTTATTTTGACTGAGTTGCAAGGATACTTATCACGACTGAACTCTTTATAACTATGTACATATACTTATGTGAGTACATCTCATGAAAAAGGGCAAAAAAGACGTTAAAATTTCTTTCATATTACGTTTTTATATATTTTAAAACTGACCTCGAATTCTCGTGAGATATATATGTGTGTAAATAGCTGTCAAACTAGTAAATTGAATGTTTCTACAACGCATACATTAATTAGTTAGGTGCTCATTCAAATTCAAACCTATAAGTCTATCACTGGAATTAACGTTCTAAAGATTCCTTATTCCTAATGTTATTGCCTAACTGGGTTAGGTAAACAACTTGTTTGGTTAATAAATCTTTGATCAGATAAAGCGAAAAGAACATTCCTCACCTCCACAGTGATTTTATTGACAGACCAGCTAACTCGGTAGACTATCGTGATTTTAATCTATATATATAAAAGAAAGTCGTGTTAGTTACACTATTTATAACTCACGAACGTCTGAACCGATTGAGTTGAAAATTGGTGGGAAAGTAGCTTAGAAGCAGGAGACGGACATAGGATACATTTTGTTGTAAAAATAAAGGTTTAAAAGGGTGAAATAAGGGATGAATTTTTGTATGGAGAATGGGCTTTCTTCAGAAATTTATATGTGAACTTTTTGGTTTCCATGTATTTTGTCCACACCTAAAAGAAAAATATTCCTTCAATTAGGTAAATCAAAAATATCAACGTAAAGTCAGGTCTGATAGACTGGGTTCACGCGGGCGCAGCCGCGGGCGGAAACCTAGTACATTAATACATACAGAATATACGCGTTGTATATAAGTAATTACTTATTATCTTTGGATAATGCGTGTTAAAAATGGAACCTATGAAATCTGCGGAATGTTACGTACGGATATTTAAATGCATCGAATGTTTCTATCGGCTTTTCCAGAAATAACTAATCATTTAAAATTAATAAGAACAAAAGTGATGCATATTACCAATAGAAAAATTAATAAAAGTATACCTTTACTTTCTTACATGCAAAGAAATATTATAACGGCTAAATTTATTGAGCATATAATATAATTAACCATATTTAGTATATTTGTATTAAAATGCGTTATGGAAAATAAGTCCCAGTAAAATAAAATATTGTTGACTCTATTTTTTCCACACTTTTACCCACAGTTGCTAATATCAAGACTTATCGATACACTAAACCAAATCTAACTGACTAATCTAATCTCAATACCATATCAAACTAAGCAATTGTACGAGTACGTCCCTTGGAGAAACCATTCACGCGGCGCGCCGAATTCAATTTCTTTTTAAATAGTCAATTACATGAGCAGTTAATACGTTTTGATTTTTTTATCGATGTAAGGCGACAAGAGTGCTGTTGGATCATTTTTCTTTATACACAACGTCGTACTAACTTAGAAACCTTCGTGGCCTCATACACAGCAAAATGGCTAAAGATCATCACATGATTAAATGTATCTTTTAATAAAGGACATACAGACAAACATTTATTTTTATATAATAAATCAAAACCCATATTGAATAACTTTTACATTTGATCTTCCGCCCATAATCGGCTAAGGCTGTCTTTCACGTTGAAGGACGGAAGTTCACAAACTTGACAACGCTTTAATATCACGAAAAGCTTAAATAAGTTGGTATTTTGTTCTATGGCCAAAACAAATGTTAACTTCTACACTCATCTATATATATAAAAATGAATGTTTGTCTGTATGTCCTTTATAGA
>DWPA01001429.1:0-18662 GCA_018251375.1 Calpodes ethlius | reverse complement strand
ATATTTAATTTCACAATAGTTTATAAATTAAAACTATTATACGGCGTACAGTGAAAATTATATTTTATAAATTTCAAATTCAGTAACATAATCGAACTTTCTGTGCAATGCGGGTTATAAAATTCATACTTGGTTCCACCAACGAGGAGGAACGAATTTATCTCGGTAATTGTGCGGAGTGACCGCTAACTTTTCATATTCATGAAGGCTTGTGGGCTTTTAATGTGGAAGATTGGTTCAAGTATAATAATTTGCCCAAATTAGTCGAAGGCAAAGTTTAATTGGGTCGTGTACACAAGCCGTGTCTTAATCTACTCGGCGCGAAAACCTCAACGGAGCTGGTTGTGTTAGCAAAATTCGGTTAATCTGGCAAACTTTCTCCAGTTTCAGTTTCTCGTACTTTTTTGTTGGTTCGTCACATGTTTGTAATTTAATGCCATCTAAGGACATAAGTTGTATTACTGGTTTTTAAATGACTTTTGTTGAAAGAAAGGATTCGTTTACATTTCTTTCTTTTGTCTCTTATTCCATTCTTTGTCGGAGATCCCTTTGATATTACTGATATCTTTGGGTGGTGGTAACTTACCATCGGGTTGATCGTCAGCTCGTTTGTCAGTTAGTTCCATATAAAAAATATAGATATGTTACCATTGTATCTTACAGGTTTCTTTGTGAAAAATAATATTTTTGTGACTTCATTTCAAATGTCTATAATTAAAAGTACTCATTGTGATGGAAATATATATATATATAGGGTTAATTACAGTATGTTTCTTTGACAAAATTCAATTATATATATATGGGATAGAGACTTAGGAGATAGATCTATTTTCTAAGGTACAAGTTCCGAATAGATCCCAAATACTCGGTAAGAACACGGCATACTTTCGTGTACGAAATACGTGAGATCAATATTAAGAGTGTAGTAAATTATCGAAATCACGTACGAAAAGCTCGTAACCGATACGTCTACTTACACACTCATTCAGTAAAGGAGGTGCGAGAGATATATCGGGATATAGAACAAATCGGCAGATAGACTCTGAATGTGGAATGATTTACGCACATCGCGAGGATGCGTGCAGAATTGCCCCATTATACGCACTGCGGGTTAATAGCGGAGCTATTGGTTACGGTGCTCGCAGGCCGCGGAAAATATTCTGAAATAAATGTAGTTCAAAACTCATAGTAACTGTACAAATTGCAGTGGATTGGCTACTTGTTAAGACAAAATGTGTTATATTTTTTTTAAATCATATTTTTGCAGAAATAAATAAAACTATTAACACGCTTTTGTGGTTAATTTTTATTGAAGAGTTTCCTATTCTATAGTCAATCATGAGTGTAGTATATAAGGTCGTGCTTATCATAAAGATTCATTGTCATCGGAACTAACTTAATATGTAGACTTCCAAATTCGGAGAATAAAAGGAAGGTCTTAAAAATGCAGCTTGTACGATTTGAGCAAATAAAACATACTAAAAATATAACAGTCTAATCATTGCAATTTTAATAAAAGCTTTTAAAAAAATTAATATACCTTAAGGCCATAAATATCGTATAGAAACTAAGTTACACTTACCGGACGAAGTTTTCAACTAAAATTAAGCACTTAGAATTTGACGAACAAAAAATTCCCGCACCAATATTTATTCTGTAACGTGTTTAATGAAGTTTGAAGTTTGTTAGCTTCCATTTTACGGCGTCTATTTTCATCTTGAGGAGCTATAGTGGAGGAGCATTCGCTATTTTATTGATTGAGAAGTCTTTAACAATGTAATTTAGTAGTGTAAAGCGATCGTATCAGTCGTCAAACGTCTTTGACTCAACATAATTAACTTCGATTCTATTTAAGTGCCTTCCCTAGTCATCTGTGTCTAGAAGGAAGTATTCACAGCTTCACACAACTTTGTATTTTATATAAACATGTACTGCCTTTACTTTAGATATTTCATTGAACGATATGACGAAAGCGCTATAGTTCTAGTGTTGCTACTACAATGCGGCTATAAATAGTTTTAGAATATTTCCTAACGTTATAATCTTCACGTATATGTCAGCACCGATAAGCTGACCCATACATGGAAAATTGTAGTCGTGTCGTCCAGAAGAGAAGCGGTCAACCACAGTGGATTATCTTTGCTTGTCTGCGTAACTTCGTTATATGATTTTTGGCTTTAAAAAATATATATATTTATACGTTTCAACCAAAACGTCGTGAAGGTATCTGTAAATGTAAAATGTTGATCTACTTTTGAGTTTTACATGCACTCGACGTATCTTCGTGATATTGAACGCTTCGCCTTTTATATATAGAATTTGACAATGTAAATGGATTCTGTGTCTGTTGAGTTATCAAAACACTTTCCTCGTAAACATTTGCTAAAAATGGTGGTATTAAATAAATAAAAATAAATAACCATACACTCTTTTAGCTACATACTCATAGTGTTGGGAAAATTAGGATTTCCCGTGTCGTGAATGTCCTGAAATAATAAGACCAAAATAGACACATAGAGACCGAGAGCAGAAATTTCAATTCATTCCAAATGCTGCCGCTTAAATAAATAATTATTTTTATATATTTTTTCGAAAGAACTCACAATAAAACTTTTATGAATGAATAAAGCCAAATACCAATAAAGCGTCTTTTGTTTTTCTATATATGTATGTCCATATTATATATGGAAGTTGTATATCAATGAAATAAAAACAAGCTAAATCACGTACATTGTTCGAAAGTTTGACAAATAATAAAAAAAGCCACCACAAAGTATTAATGACAATAATGAAATATATTATATCGTTGATAATTGTGCAAAAATTTTTATACCTACTTTCTGAAATCGTTTGCAATTGCAAATTGATAGAAGAGCACACTATCCTTATCCATGTGCTATAACGAATACACTTTTATAAGTATACCTATAATTTAAAGCTACCCACAGTTGATGATTTTTCAAATCAAGCGCATGTTTCAAAAAAGGTTGTAACTGTTATCTGAGAGGACGTTATCAAAGGCTTTTGATAGGACGTAGAAACATTCACGTGGATATTTTTACTAAAAAACAAAATACGTCAGTATTATATATTTTGGCGGGTAGAATGCACAAGCAAAAATAATTCTAATACACTATGATATAGAACCCATGTTAGTGTGGATGGAATATTATCTATAGAACCACTATATAGAATTCCTTTGAAGATGAAACGTAATATACTTGCACTGCAATGTTTCGTAAAGAATATGTTAAGTAGACGCAAATAATCGAAAGCTATGCATACCAATATTTTTATTTGAATTTCTGAGGATTGTTAGTGCTTTATATGTAAAATATTTTTATCTTTTTTTTTTTAATATAGGGACACGTTATCTGTTTGGCTCTATTCTCGGACATACCTACCTACATATACCTGCATATGTATATAACCTATGTCGAAGAAATCAAATCTATGATGGGCGGGATGCTACTTGAGTGCCAAAGAAAATCCGCGTCCTCAGTGGACGATATGAAGTATTTTCTGTGTGCACATAGACATATTTTTATATGTTTTTTTTTCTATTTAGTCCTTTACTATTATATTTGATCTAGGTAGGTGTCATCTTCGTGGTATTCCGTTTTTAAATGAAAAGATACATTCATATAATATTTTAAACACGGAAATTTCCATATGTTCCTGCGAGTGGCGTGGAGCTTAAAATTGCTGCCTAATTTTAAATATTTTCAACTGCAGTATGATAGCGTCACTTGAATTATAAAGTTGTGCTCATGTCGTGTGAGTTCTGAATATCTTCTCATTAAGTTTATAGACACATAATACAAAGTCACCTGGCCTTGCATTAAAAAAAAAACTTAATATATTAACTGAACTTTTTATTGAAAATAATTAAAGTAGGTACTTAATATTTAGCCATTAATTAAGTACGTGACATTTGACTGATTAAAAATTGTAACTGACATAGCGTAAATATTCAACAAAAGGCCAAGAAAATATCGATCGACCTTAGCAGTGACATTTTAGCGCAGGTCAGCTTGCTATACTTAAACTGGTGTGGCTATTATTGTCCTATTGGCTATATTGTTGATATGTGTTCCACTGATTGCAACTGTATTTGGATTTTATTACATTTTACTTCCAGTAAAAGCATAGAATTCTCGTATACTTCGATACGAGCAGTGATTCGTTACAAGTTTTACAAAAAATTGAAGTGGAAAAATTTTATGTCAGTGTTTGGGAGATGATGGCGGGAGGTACTGCAAAGTATTTCTTTACATCAATCCTCAAAAATACGAATCGAAATGAAAAGAGTCTTGCGGTCTCAGAATTTTTAATATCTTCAATATCCTAAGTGAATTCGACGTGCAAAAATTGCACGCCCGTTGAGAGCTGGTATCTTTCGAGTAACTTTTTATGAATCTTCGGAAGTGAGAGCGGCTGTTGATTTACGACGTTCAAAACTTTGACAACTTCTCCGTGCTGGTGAATTTATACTCTTCCACACGTTGTGGCGTTGGTAAATATTTGGACTAATTTTATTTTATAATTTTTAACTTGAAATTATTTTACATAAATTCATATTTATATATTATACTTGCGTTTATACTAGTTCTATTTAATGTTCTCAAGATTCTGTGAAATCTGTCAATTCGCATCGGACTAATATGGTGGTATAGGCCACTTACATTGTAAAAGAAAACCGAACTGTTATGGGTATGTTGATAATAATTATATGTACAGATATGTGTTCGGAATGGGTTTCTCAAAAAACACACTAGTTGTTTTTCATAAAAATTATAAGTTGGCAGTATTTTTGGGCTTCGTGGGCCATTAAGAACCATACGTTTTTATGTACTCATGGATAATATAGGTTTTCTATTCTTCTAAAGTAAAACTAACGGTTCCGGCAATAGATTTAATTTGATATAATTGGCACCTGGTAGCGCTATTACCGCCTCGCTGTTTATAAGTTTTTCTTACCTATTAAAATAAAATTAACCTCATTGTATTATCTGAAATATATTGAATTCAGTCTAAGATACCAGATAATTAAAGATAAAGTAAGAAATAAAGATATTAACAAAACCTATCTCACGCCTTTAAAATTAATTTCATTATGATTTTCACGTATCCCGCAATGTCACCAGAATTATTTTCATACGCATTATTTTAAATTCTGATTTACTTGAGTTTTATTATTCGTTGAAAACCCAAGCGGAATTGGGCGGTCATGCGCTTGGTAAATAAATAACTTCAAAATATGAGTTTAATGCATACAGTGACGCCGCTGCTTTATCGCTTCCACGAAATGAGACAGCCAAAAACTGGAAAACTATTATACAAATGTCTGCATTACGAATATTATTTCACAAACAAGTTGCACTTAATGCAAGCGGTTCTCGTAAGAAACATATTATTAATATAATGTTCTATCTATCTATTATAATTAGAGACCCGTTCTGCGTCGAAATTCGACCATAATTCATAATGTCAAAAGATTAGTTCACATTGACAGTATTTAATTTATTAAACCCCTTTCAGATTGACTTTTATTGTAAACAAAAGAGTGCATGTATCTTATTATCCGTGCATATGTCAAATACGTGGATGTGCGTAATGTTTTATTTATTGATGGAATGTACTTTATAAGCATTATTATTGAAAAATATTAGCGTTCTGCACTTCTCCTACGTATATACTATAAGTGTGTCAAATTTCGTACTCCTTCATCCGCGTAATTTTCGTAAAAAGGGATCCAAAGTTTTTGCTTCACGTATTAATATGTAGATTCCGTGAAGCCTTCTTGCTTGGTTACCATCCTCTTACTTGGTTCAGCCGCCGAATAACTCTTCGTATTCCGACTGAGGAGTTTAAGGAGTTGAGTTTGAGAGTCATTTCTTTCCTATCTCTCGGTCGGCGAAGTACCGGTGATGCTTATCTTATTACTAATGTCCATGTATGATGATGACTTCTTTCCATGAGACGTCTCATTTGCTTATTTATTGGTCATTTCATTCCTCACGTTGTGAGAGAAAACCTGAGTCCAGCGGGTCAGTTATGAGTTGTGATGTTGACATAAATAAGCAATCGCCTGAAAATCGAAGCAATACGAAAACCGAATTAAGATATTCTATTTAAAGACAGGCAAAGCAAATTAACTCACCCGGAGGATTAGTGAGGTAGAATATTAAATAATTTCGAATATTTTAGTTTAAATTATATTGCTCACAAAGTGACAATAGGTCGTCTATTCGTTCTCACATAATCTCTCTAAAATTCCCTCACTTTAAGTGAAAATGTTTGTTCGTTTATTAATGTTGTCTAATTTTAATGTACAATGTTTAGGGAGGGTAATTTAAGCAGGTGAGCGGTCTGTTTGCGTAACGCTCTTACGTCACAAACGTTTGGAAACCTGGGTAAATGTTTGGTAATTACTTAGTTTGCGAACAGGTAAGCAGCGATCGTGCGAATACGACGTTAAATCGAAAAACAATATATTGATTTATCAACGTGTGATTTTTGTTCGACTTGATTCGCGGCTGTTTGAGATGTTCTGGATTTTCAGTAAATACAGCATTCTGTGGCTTATTGTGTTTAAGGCAAATTATTTGTAGACCTTTAGGGCTTCCAGCCCGCCAAGTGGCTCCTGTGGGTTGCAGATGCCTGGCTTGATCACGGTGTTTTGCTGCTGTACTATCTATATGTATGTTCTCTCGTTTGAATTCTATGTGATGAATTAAGTTATGTTTCGGTGACGTCATCAGTATTTCCAATGTCCATAGACATCAGTGTCAATCTATGTACAACGAATTTACCCGTTTTATCGTTTGGCTATTATTCACATACCTTATTATATCCAAATGTTTAACTAAATAAGTTGAACTCATAGAAACATAAAGTTTTTCATCGTTATTCCTTATATACAAGTAGCATAAAGGAGTAAAATAAGGGGTGAAAGTTTGTTTAAGACGCAGACACTAGCTCGTTTTTTTTTGTAACGAAATTAAAACTAAATGTACTGGAGTAGGAAAAAATAATTAAAAATATTGCTACATATATTATTACTCAGTTTTCATGAAGTCCTCACCGGAGACGACACAGATTTAATTACCCCTCAAAATTACTTACCTAGCAGTGTTATTATAATATGGTTAATTAAATCATATTAAAATATTGCTATACAGAGAATTTCTTTTACATTCGGTAGTAGAGAAATAGACACAAAAACATAGCGAATTTTAACGATATTTGCGCGTACTCGTAAATTTGTTTCATTATTGTATCTATCGCAGGAGTTAGGATCGCCTTTCATACAAAGATCACAATAGGACAGTCCGACAGGGAATGTTCAATGAAGCGAGTTACAGCAGACCTTTTACTCCTTTAGTAACTCTTACGACACCTTAACGTGTATCTATGTATATGTTACGTTATTGATGTTGATGTGTTGATACTTAACTTATTTCATTATGTAAATAGCTAACAAAATGTCAAATAATTAAAGTGTGCAAACAGCAGGGCGTTGCCTGGCAACCGATGGTAGAAAGGAATTGATAACCTTTAATTGCTATTCTTTTCTCACATGCGTGTGAAGCCACGGGCAACATCTAGTAGGAATGTCAGCTTAAAGTTTACCAGTCGAAATACAAGTAGATTCAGAGTTTAAAAGCGCAACAATAGGATTTATTCTTATTGTGAAACATTTTAATGCACAACTTTCAATCTTGAAGCTTAATTGGCTTTGTATTTTAAGTTTCTTTGCTTATGTCTGTTTCTGCATTAAATTTCTTTAGTTACGTCTTTGTTCATTAATTTAATTGTTTGAAAAGACGTTTTAACGTTATTAGACATCTATCTTTCTTAGTATATTTGATGACTTTGAATTTATAATTAAATTCAGTTTTAATACGAAAGGCACTTTTTTACACCTGCTAAGGTCACGTATTGAAACATGTTTAATATTGCATGTCGAAATTTAATACGCGCGCTCGCCTAGATATTATAATAAATTAAGTTATATTTCACAGTAACTAATTAGACCCACTTCCACGGAAGTAAAAATTTAAATTCCTCTGCGAAGCAATTAACAACAAAAAAGAATTGAAAAATCTTATTCCTTTCTTACGCTATCGTCCCGGACTAACGGGAAGATGGATGACTGTTTTATCTTAACCGACTTATTCTTTGGTCGACACAGAGAATAAAATGGGCGTTCCGGTAACGGAAACGATAAAATAATTGTTAAAAACTCATCGCAATGCTTTGATATTGCTGCTTGCGTAGTTTTACGCTGATTAAGTTTAATTATGAATACAACTTTGTATTCATAATCGCTGGATTCAGAAGGCTTTTGACCGGTATGAATGGCGCATTAGGGGAGGCCTATGTCCAGCATTGGGTTTTCAAAGCCTAATAGATATATTCATAATATTAATGTTAAAGATATGACAGTTGTTTGGTTTTCTCTACTTTTCAATTATGATTCGCAGAGAATATGAAAGAAGAGTATTCAGATCAGCTGTTAAAGATTGTAATCTTTAATTATATTTTTCTACATAAGATAAAAGAAAGTCTTTGTATCCTTTTCTAAGATTAATACATAGAAATACATTTTGTTATATTTTCTATTTATATTAAGGAAAAATACAGAAAATTAAATGATATCAATACAACCTTTACACAATAAGAATTATGGTCGAAATTTGATTGCAGGGCAGGTGTCACTAATATAAATAATAACCCATTAACTCCATAATTATCTTCTTCTCTAATATATAAAAATGAATGTTTGTCTCTATGTCCATTATAGAATCGTAAACGGTACATTTAATCATGTGATGATCTTTAGCAAAGTTGTTGTGTATGAGCCCACGAAGGTATCTAAGTTGGTACGACCAATTTTCGACAGGTGGCGTCACTGTCTTTTCTATGGATTACATTACAGCTAGTTCTTTATAAATTAATTATTTTACATATTTGTATACCGTATACCCACTGTTGACTTTATACGCTAAATAAAGCAATTTAGACGCGATGAAGCTATGATGGATGATGTGGCTCCGTTAATGTATTGAACGCTTCGAGAGAACTTTGTGAAACCGATAAACATTGCAACTTTACGAGTAAATAAATCATATGTAAATAATATTACATCGTCAGAAGCATTAACTTGAGGTAATGAGTTCATTCTTCATTTTGTTATATGAATAAACAGTTGTATTTACATACCGATTTTCTTTGCTTTAAATTTAACTACCTATTTTCGTATTCAATGAGCAGGATGCTATTGTAAAAATCTCAGTAGAATTAGCTGACTTGTAACATCTTCATTATATTAGAGTTGTTTCTTACAGTCAATATTAAGATTTAATAGTATATGTAGTGCTATCGATTTTACTCTCATTCAGTTCAGGTTCCAACTTAAACCATACTAATATTAAGCGTAGATTTAAAAAATGACGTGCATAAGTGTATTAATGACGCCCTTTCTATCTATTTTAATCGGTATTTTTTTATTTTAATATTGCTGTCTCCAGATAAATGTGTACGTTTTACTTTTTTGACAAAACATTAAAAACTTAAGAAACCCGGCAAAGTAAGAGTGGAATTCACATATGAGTGGTCACCGTAACACCGTGCGAAAATTGATAACGAATATATTAATTTAAATGATTTCGTAAAACACGTCATAACACCGCGGAATAGAATCTATTTGTGACCCTCTTTAATTTTTAAGTTCCATTTTTATTTTTGCTTGTTGTATTTGTTTTGTTATTATTTTTGTTTGTTGTAGCTTTAGTTATTACAAATTCTTTTAAACTTAAAAATGTATACCTGTTGCAATTAATAAGATACAGACGTTTATGCTAGCGCCTATAAAAACACAGGCTTTGTAAAATGGACTAGAAACAATAAATTAAAGTATTTTAATTAAAACCGCTAAATAGAAACGGCTCCAGTTTGCGCAAACTCACCACATAAAGAACTGTCCGTAACAAAGCTACCATTTTTAATCGTTTCCCTCAATGGCAAGACCGTTCTAATCGTATCCAACGTGACGTAAAATTGCCCTGGAAATGAAGTTCTAACGCACGCGCTACTTTCTACGATCGATCTCACTAAACATCTACGTGGTGCGGGAGATGAATTGACACTGATTGGGCGTTCATGTAAGGGGCTCGTCCTCTATAGGTAGGTACTCCTAAATCATTGCATGTCTAACATCCATCTTTATTAGATAGCAGTGATATCGCAGTGAAAGACTTTTTATCTTGAGGACCTATATCCGAATCCTGATTGTAAAAAAGAGAGGGATTTAAGTGATTTGTACATCGATTAGTGCTAATATAATAGAGAGGAAAGCCAACTGATTCATTGACGTAGAGATGAATCGGCTGATGCTAGATCAATGAAATTCGGACAATTCGTTCTTTTACGGCATAGGCTAGTAATAAGAAAGGAATTTGGGAAATTCTACTTTTGAAAATAAGAAAGTAATTGTTTGTTTTTTATGGCCTAGGCATGTAATAAAAAAGGTTTTTTTAGGTTCAACCTAAAGGTATAAAATTGTACGAGCAGAAAATTAATTCCTTTTGACGTGAAATTTTATACTAAGAAGTCTTTAATTAAAATAATGAAACATTTTTATCAAGTTGCTTTACTTAAATGCTTCAATTCAGAATGTAAAATAAGGATTGAAAGTTGGCATGGGGAGGATGGACTAGTTTTTTTTTTTTTCGAAAAACGGAACGTTAGCTGAAACGAAGTTAAAAACAAATGAGTAATTATTTACCACACAAAATAAAACAAATTGTAGAAACTTCATTGATTGTCAGCCTGGTCTAGAAGGAGATTTTTTTGTTGCCAAAATGGCGGACTTAAAAGCAGGACTAGCCGCCTATTGATATGTGGTCACGGAAGTCTACGCCTGCAGTGGCCTTTTAAAAAAAAACCGGAACACCCTCGTAATGAAGCTAATTCAACTTTAAATGTGTTTTCATTAGAAACTATAATTACTTTGGTGTTGCAAGACAAAGCAACGAAATCTGTGCGTTACCTAAAAATTCAGAGACGCGTGAAACCTTGGACGTACTCTTTACCACTCTCATTATGAGAGAGCTGAGTAAAAAGACAATGGATTATGATAATTATTAAATCTGTATGCTTGCTCTTGGCCAGCTTGGTACACCTTATAATAATAATCACAACCCATGACTGTCCCACCGTTGGGCTCGGGTCCAATTATATTCCTCACACAATGTGAGGGATACAGGACATAATCCACCACGCTGGCCAAATGCGGATTGGTGGACTTCACACATCCTCGAGAACATTATGGTGAAACCTCGTGTGTGTAGGTTTCCCCACGATGTTTTCCTTCACCGAAGCAAGCGATAATTAAACTGTAACACGCACGTAACTTTTTAAAAATTAGAGGTGCGTGCAGGATTCACACTCACGCCACCACGTTCGGGAAACCAACGTTCGAATCACTAGGCTATCACTGCACTGGTACACTGGTACTCCTTAACTTCTTTTATTCCGAGAGGAGATTTTTCTTTTCGCCTCACATGATAATCTAATCTAACTTTTTTGTTAGTGCGTCTAGTAGTGATCTTACCATTAATTTTATAATTTGTTTAGGGCATAGCTTATCTGATCTATTAAACCTAACGTTACGTTACGACATCCTTCAAGCGTACGACAACGATATCGTGTCGTTCAATGTGTAAAAGTTCTAAAAAGTTTCAATGAAATTTTAAACTACGGAGTTTTTTCCTCATAAAACCGACACGAATACTAAATCATTGTAATTAAGAACACTTTTAAACTTACTTCTTTATTGTGTTTTACTGACTTTGAAACGTAATGGATAAAACATTTTTTGAAGTGGGTTCTACTCTAATTTAATTAATGTAACGCACTCAGTGGAAACTAACAGTTACAAACTAAATCAGAGTGATTCCAATTTACAATGACCTGTAACCCAATAGTATAAACAAATTAAACAAAATCAATGAAGAATTTCTATAGTGAAATACTTAAAAAAGCTTGAAAGAAATAAAATCTTACAGATCTACGAGTATATTTATGAAGAAACTATATTTATTATTTTAGACCAATATCGAATAATATATACTATGATAATAATGTCTAAATTACGCGTATTGTATTGTTAAAATATTGTAATAGTTGTTTTTTTAGATTTAGCCTTAATGTAGTCTATGACTTTTAACTTATGCCTTTATCTCGAACATTGATGAGGTCAGTCTCTATTACCTAACTACACGTGAACGCTGACACAGTCGGAAATTGATGGAAATTAAATTCGGCAACATCTTAGTACATTAAACTTCGTGTTATCAAATCTGACGCAAAACTGACTTAAGTACAGAATTCTTTTACAAGCTTTCGTTTCGTTTGTACTAAAGTTAAAGTTTAAGAGCTAATATGACGATCGTTATAATATCTTTGAATCTAAGTTGATACGTTATAGGAATATAGTCCTTTGAGCGATGTAATATTATGGTGCGCACTCAAATATATGCATGTAGATAAGTAATTGATGACCATTCATGAAAAGTTCATAACATATATTTTTGTCTTTTTTTAATTTTACGCGATCATCATAATGTTTTTTAAAATGTAATCATCTCGCCTGTTTACATAAGCAACATAATAATAGGCTATGCGGAAAATTCGTTTCGATTTTCGGTAGACAGCGCGTGAGACCTGACTGGAATATATGAGAATTATTAGAAGCAAATGACACGTGTACAATTGAACATATTCTAAAAGATATAGCTTCGGCCATATTTGGAAAAAAAATCGTGAATGTTTAAATGAGCTGCGTTGTAATTGTTCTAAAATATCAGCACGAACTTTCCCGACAACCCAATAGATATCAACGATGAAACCTTCAAGGCCTATAGAGATAAGAAAACTAATAGAAATAATAATATCTTTTAGAAGCACGTAGAGTTTCTAGTCCCGAGCCCGTATTAACGATGACTGATGCAAGCATGAACACTTGTAATACCATTAACAATATTGTTGACTAATAATTACGTAGACCGACTTCTGACCCCTCTTACGAGAACCTGGTCTAACATTTTGGGATTAGGTTTAACACTCTAGGCTGTCGCACATTGCACCGGTGCGTTCATTATAGATCCCACTCGAAAAAACAAAAGGCTATCCCACATTAGAACATTACACAGAAATTCGCCATGATTCATTCAATATAATACATCAATATAATTGACACGTTACTTTAATTTTCTTTTGTGCTTTGACCTATTTATTGCATTTATTGCACGATTTGCAAGAAAAAACATTGCACAATATTACGCTTTGAATTAATTTCCGCGAATGTTTTTTTTATAGAAAACATTTCATTTCATTTCGTAGTGTAAGCGGAAATAAGAATTTCCACGTCGCCGACGATATATTATTAAATGCCACTCTCTTGTTCAGTTTCGTTTTGATAGGAATGTTGCAGATGTTTTCACAATGGCGATTATAAGTTTACGTAGTTTGTATGTACGTGTGTAGGTATATAAGTATATAATTATCTATGCATATGTTACTGTCAACTGGTTTCGTCAGCCGTTTAATTGCACGGCTAGCCCTCTCATTGAACATTGCAAGTCAGTCACAGGACTTCTTATAATTTATACTGTTTAAAAATGCTAGTTTGAGTGCAATTAATTGGTCGAAAAAAAATATTTTTTGTTTAAAAATTAAGATTTATACCTAGATTAAACTATAAGTTACATTTTTTTATGTGTATCGAAGTATTTTGATTTTATTAGTCGATTATAGCGTGACGTACCTAACCATCGAATAGCGTGACATAGTTGTCGAATAAAGAAATATAGGCATTTTATTAATTTAATATAGGTATCTATTTGTCTTTCAAAAGTTACTAATAAAAGTTAAACACTAATACATCCAGTAATAATGAAGCAAACTTACATTTTCAAAGTCTAATATTGATAAAGATTATCAATATAAATTGTCTACCTTACGGTGTTAATATGAAGTTCAATATACCAACTTATATAGCAAGTATACAGTATTAGTGGTTGCGGGACAAAACTTCCCTTCCCCAGATGAAGGGCGAGTGTCGACTGGAAATTATGACGCTAATAAAGGTAATAAGAACACGTCTTTATTGTGTTTTTGTTATCCTCTTTCGTAGATTGGGTTCCGCGGACGGGGAGGACGGTAATGTTTGGACGGACGAGTGGGCGTTTTGTCGAATTGATGATCGTATTATGAGATTGCTATACGAATGTATTTATGTAGGTGTGAATGGCGGGCTTTTGGCAAAATTTTATTTGTACTACTTTTTGAGTAATTGATTAGTTCGTAACGCGTGAAACGAGTTAGGCTTTCATCGCTTTGGCATATTACATATAGTTTCGAGTTGATTTTCTAGATGACGATAATTATAATATCTAACTAGTAATATATACATATAAATAAAATTGGCGTGTCTGTTTGTATATTGAAATAACTGCTTTTCTACATGCATGTGAATACGGTAAATACACCACTTCACCAATATAATGTATGTCTACTTATTCTGGCTAATCTCTGAAATGGCTGGACTGATTTTGACGAGACTTTTATTGGCAGGTAGCTGATGTAATAAGGAGTTACTTAGATCACTAAAACAAAATAAAGTAAAATACTTTACACACACAAGTCGTGGGCACAGATTATTAGTCAAAAGACTGACTATGAATAAATAAAATATAGATGTGTGATCGGTGCGCATTTGTGTGATATTTTAATCCTAGGTATCCTTCATAAGACTTCTGTTGGTTGTCAGTATGGGCGCATATCAGAACTGCGATTAAACAGCATTCTAAACGTGCATAGCGTGACATCCTTTATACCTACCAGTGATTTGCAGTACAACTAGTTATTAATCATGGTTTTTAATTACTTTTTGTACGTGGAACTAATATAGCTCGTTCATCAATAGCGCGCAAAATTGCAACAGACTGGCTAGATACCATAGATTAGCCTTTTGCACAGACTAATACAAGAGCCGCTGCCAACATAATTATGTAATCGGGTTCTCGAAAGCCATCCTAACAATTTTGATGAAAATTGCAACGTGGTGTTCATAGGTTAATTGCAAAAAATATCAATATGATTAAATGCTTTTTAAATATAATTTATTAAAGTATGGTACAGTGGTTTATAGTCATTCATGTTTGTACTTTGTTGTTATTATATCGTATTTTAATTATCAAACTTTAACGTTGCGTTTTTACCAAGAATAAGATTATATTTGTGTCAAAGGAATTTAGTAACTTCATCGTGTGTAATCTATGTATGCATTTCTATAGAAAACAATATCGACTTCAAACGCTGGTTGTATTTTAGAGACAACTGGTGTTAAGAGTGAGTTGATAGGAATTCCAAAGAGATAAAAACTGTAATTATTTTCACAGTTTCTTAATGAGAAAATATACAACCATTGCTGTATACTAAAAAGTAACTTCTATACTGTAAGTACACTAAAGGATAGACAATTATGACTTTACACTCTAAAAGAGTTTTTCTATACCGAAGCCAACCCTGAATGTAACAGAACATGTTATGTAATCGAAATCAAAGAGATATGTGAAATTTTAACACTTTATTTTAAACGGATATAGTTCTAATTCAGATCTCAATACTTGATTGTTCAAACATTTTTTGTGTTGGCACAAACATTGCAATCTTAAATAGAAGTTTTAAAAGCAAACCATTTAAAACTCTTATATATTGTATGTAATTAAATATAGAACGCAAACTTTAAAATACAGACAAATAAAGCATTAGATATACCATTTGCAACCTGCAACTTTGTTCTATAGCGACATATATTTTACTTCTATACTCATTTGTTATTGTACTTTTTACTGTTGCGAAATAAATCTTAGTCTATATTTTATGGATGGTAATGCTTGAGGCAATAAAATATATTATAATTACCTAATGCATAAGATATTTCCGACGAAACATATGTTTCCCTTCTTAGTTTATTCTTGGATCTGCGGAGAAATAGTATGGTATTTAAAAAAACAAAAGATCACCCAAGGGTAATAGTGGATGCCTTCGAATTATCGAACATGACTTCACAGCACTTAGCGACTAGAACTAATCTACACAGCCCGAGGTGTCGGAGCTGACAATACGAGCGCGGCTAAACAGAACAATCTAATGAATTGCCGGCAATAAATATCGTAACAATTTGCTTCACCCTCTCGGGAAGAAAAGAAGACGTTTGAGGTCAAAGCAAAGCCGCAATATATCTTATTGTGCTAGACAGCACTAATTTATCGATAGCATCTACATTGGTAATAATAAAAGTTTCTACATGAACATGAGAATATGTTTGCGCAAGGAATACTTAGTAACGTATCTGTTCGCTGTAGTGTCGTTCTCAGCAAATAAGGATTTTCGTATAATGAGTTGAATTCAAATATCTATTATTTTCCTTGCTACTGGTAATACGTGTTCATTATACGAAAAGTCATTTTAATACTCTAGATATTCTGAGTAATATATTTGCTGAGTTCACGGCATACACTGAGACTGACTGACTTGAACTCAGATTTGATGTTAATTTAAAAGATGAAAGAATTTGAAATGTTATAGACTTTTACTAAAGTAATGTGGTCAACATATTTTTTATTTGATAAGGATATCAAACGTGCTTGCAGTGCCACCACCACCTGCCGCGGACATCTGTGACAAATCTCTGATAGAATTGTAGGAAGAACTGTAGTTAGTTATTCCTTTTAGTTTCTTATTATTCGTTAATAAGAAGACTGTAGGTAGATCTAATGTTATAGGTTGGTTCTGTTATTAAGTATTGGTAATAATCCAGTTAAGAATCGTAAGTAATTCGTTCCACTCGGAGTTGATCACAGATACCTTGCTACTCCTGAGAATAAATGTATGTAACCAAGCACCGTTCAGACTGGACCACATAGGTGAAACGATGGGATCTCCTCAGGCGAACCGTACGTGGGTGCTACCACCTACATAAACTCTTGGACTTCACCACCGCTTACCATCAAACGGCGATCACATACCATCAAGTGGATAGTCTGTTTGACTGGGATTTTTATTCAGCATAATTGTAAAATAAGAAAAGGAAATCTTTTAAGCTATGCACTATATCCGATCGGCATATAACCGCCATTGTAAAAACATGATTATAACTCTGTAGACCAGTTGTATGATTCTGTCTCCGTAGCGAGAGGCGACGATCCAACCGAATCCAAGCTTGGAAAGACATTAAAAAGGTTTTAAGTAAAAGTTTGATTTGAAGCCGTGAGTATTTGTGAAATCTCATTTGACTGTATAAGTTCAGGCTGTTCCTCTCGAGGCGGTCTTAACAACGGATCTAAACGTGAAGGCGTGAGTGAGTAAACGCTAGTTTTATTTACTTGTTAGACAAGGTCCTAATTGAATTATCTGTTGCTATGCATGCTGCTTCACATGCAAGAGATCATCCAACCATACCTAATTAGCCATGGTAACGAAATCATGTTTCATCAACCGTGAATATAACGTTAGCCAATTAAATTTTGAATCTCTGGAATAGTACGAGCCTGAACATAACGTATTTAGCATGCCCATATGACCCACTAATGTCGAATTAGGAAATAAATGTACTGGCAAACACGGAAATTGTCCACGATTCACATTCCCTGAATACTAAATACACTGGAGAATATTGGATATGGGGGCCGCTATTAGTGAAATTAATGAAGGTACGTTGGGTTCTCGGACACGTGGAAATTGGACCTTATTGCAATTTAATAAAGTTGTAATGTTTATGGTTACGATTTTATTACAAAAAAGTTTTTACGTACGACAATACGACAAGCGTTCGCATAGACTACATAGAAATAACTACATAGAAAAATGCAATAGAAATTAAACCGTCCCTTATTCACCACAAATAAATCTATTTATAATTATTTTGAGAGAACCATCAGAATCAATTTAAGATTCTGAAATATATATTATAAAAAGAAAAAGATTCAGATATCTATGTATTCAATCTGAGTTCGCTTCATAGATATATATTTTATTAAATAATTTATAAGAACCAATCTCAAGATTCGGACCTAGCAACGTGGCACGAACTAGGGGAGGTCTATGTTCTGCAGACTGTTATAGACTGACGATGATGAGGATGAATTTTAAAGATATTGTGTATATTGTTTCTGAAAGACGTATGTAGCAGATACATTTTTAACTTTAAATGTTATAATAGTGAATATTTTTAAGTATAAAACAGTTATTATTCCAAAAATATATAAGCTAGGGATCAGTGACACTACATATAAACTCCACAACGTTATAATAAAACAAATAAAAAATATAAATTGATGTACGATGAACAGTAGCGTTCTGTGTGTCAAACTTGTGAATTGTTCTCAGCCTCAACGGCTTGAACTTAATGTTGACGATTACCCTAGTTGAGGGACTTCAACACTTCGATAGTAGTTGGTTAATTAGCAGTTGGATGGGTTTAGCTAAATATCTTAAACGCTTCCGTGCTTTGGAATTATCACTTGACTACAGACATTAATACTTGTGTCTATAGTCGTTAAAGTAATGACTTAGCAACTATTTTTTTT
>DWPA01001428.1:0-18662 GCA_018251375.1 Calpodes ethlius | reverse complement strand
CACAATATGCATAAACCACTCTACATAATTCTATGCTTTTGTAATTTACAAAACAAAACTCACCATTCCACATAATGATGAGAAAGTGCCGGCGTATTAAACTTAAAACATAAAACATTGTCTCCAAGAGACGCGAAGAACACCCCATTAATATCCAGTTGAGCGATGCCCGTAATCAACTGACGTTTTCAATTCTTGCTCGGACCGGCGAGCGATTAAGTATGTTTTATCCTTATTGAAAATTCAAAAGATCGCGTTTTATTCCAGATGAGATTTGTACCCTAAGGATATAATTTGATATGCTCTTGCCATAAAACGGCAGCTGTGTAGCGGCAGTGAGCTCATTATACTTAGATCTTCAGAGGATTACCGGGAAAAAGATGTTTGATAAACAACCCACTTATCAATACGCCAGAGGCGCGAGTCTGAGAAAGTAATATAAATTTTATTATAGCAACACCGCAGTGAGTGTAACGACCGACATTACGTTTGTGTCAAATCCATTGTAACTAGAGTTTGTACAGGTTTACTGTCAATGTTACATGTCTTTATTAGTTCATAAATTAATACATCAAATTTCTAATCACTCCATCGATATTCATTGTTTCGTTCGTGGTCTTGTCGTGTAGGTATTTGTGTAAAATGTGATTTAATCCAATGAGTAATGTATTTTTTATTTTTTTCTACATAATATAAGTCAATGCTTGACTACTATCCCATCTGATTGTAAGTGGTGCTGAAGTCTAGCTGAGCGCACTAACTTATAAAACGCCTATTCGCCTCTTAATAACTCCCACATTATAGGTACACAGGTGGAAACACCGACTCAGGCAAGCTATTCCATTTCTTCGCAGTACCCATAAGGAACGACGATGTGTATACAATCCTCTGATATACCTAATAGAAGAAAATGGATACAAGTTGGAAGAATCATAGAGTCCTTCGAATATCTGTGAAGATAACGTTGTAATCAATCCCGATTGATTAGGTTTTAAATAATATATCTTGGACGAACATATCAATGTTATATTAATAGAACTTGTAAACTTTGGTAATAAAGTTATTAGTCTATTTTGTAATAATCTGCGAGTGGACTAATAATAACTTAATAAGAATGGATTTTCGCAAGGGACGCCTGTAAATAATAACTATAAACTATGGTAATATCTTTTGCGATAGAAAATATTTCATTCGTATTGTAAAGGTAAATTAAATTAAAATAATCGTTAAAAAAGAACAAATAAAACCGGTTTCAAGAAAAAAACATTCATAAACTAAACATCTTACTTAGATAAAATATGAACATGCATTATCTGCGGAAATGTTTCTGGCTTAACAGAATATATTAAAAACATAATCCTTTCCTCACAGCAGAGTAAAATTAAAAGAAAACCGAAGCAAAACGCTTTTATAATTTGCTGCAATAATGTACTGAAATATTATTATGTTCTATCATAACAGGCATTGCTATAGTTTAGAAGTTTTATTATTTATGTTATTGCATTTTGTTGGTCTAAATTTTTTTATTTTATTCGATCTTTATTAGTATGCATGTAGTTGCAAACACAAAATGTTCGTGTTCATATTTCACAAAGCCTTTTAGAATAGTGAACGACAGATAAAATTGCAATTCAAATATGAGTTCTAGAACTATTGGTGCGCTTTGGAAACTAATTTCAAACTTTCGATGAAACTGAACTAAACTTTGTCCGTTTGATTTATTGGAATCAGGTACTTATCATGAAACGACTTTTATAATTTCTTGAGCATTTTATGGATTGAGTGAGATTATTAATAAAATATATTTATTTCTTTTCTGTTCTTTCTTGATCAACAACGCATTGGTGATCCCTTTTATGCTTTGATGTTCATGGGCGAAGGTAATCATTTATTATGAGTTAGATGGTTTGCTTGTTTGTTAGCTGTGCACATAAAATAAATATATTTATGTTATATATATACAAGGAAAGACAATAAAACCGTATCTAATCTTCTTTTCTGGGGCAATAAATTTCAAAACATCAATTTACGAGTACACCGAAATTAGCTGGTTGACGTAAAAGCGAATTTCAGGTTTTACGATATCAAATTAACATACGAGGCGTGAAAATTCGTGGATGGTGAGATGGAAACTTTTAATATATTTTTATGAAAGGCATTTTTCCGGAAAGCCGCAATGATAAATGGCCGACCCCTCACTCGAGGTTTGATCCGGGATGGAAACTTGCTTGAATATTTCACGATAAAACCACAAATTCGTCTGTAGGTACACATTGCTTAATGAAAGGCATCTTTTGAGGCAGCAATTGTAACGAACAAGGAAAATTGCGATAAAAAGAAAGTTTCACTTCTTATTGTACATTCATTTGCCGGTGTTTTTTTGGTAAGTTACTTCGTAAATAATGAATTATATATATTTATAATTTATACATTCATGTTTCTATAAAAAAATCTAAACTATGTATGTATTAAAATTCTAAGAAGGTTTTCAACACAACTCTTAATTTACTAGTTATAATAATTCAGACCTTTAATATATTCGTCGTACTGCATTCATACGAATCTATAACATAATCTAACAAACGACAATTTTGCCTGTTATCTAAACTAACCCACCATTTATCTTCGCCCTATTTGATCGAAATGCATTATACTCTAAATCCGATACAAATATTTAGGCAAGCCTTTTCTCACACTGTAAGCTGATACGCGATAAAGTATTTTTCATTAGAAATGCTGTTGTTCACATATTAATTCGGAATTAGAATGTTGTTTTGGTTCGCACGAGTAAAATTTCAACTTTGTGGGATAACAGAAAGTACATAAACGAACCCACTAATAATCTAAAATAGCGACTAAGTGACAAATCACTAACAAACATTTCAAGTTAAAAAAAAAGCATGGTGGATTATGGCTTGTACTCCTCACATTGTTTGAGGGGAGCCCAGAAATGGGACAGTTATGGATGTGATGATAATGATGAAAAGTGTTTGGAAGACTTCATATCATTGAATACTATTATGAACGTTGTATATCGCATAGTCAGTTGTGACAAATCTAAAACAAGATATAGTTTAAAATAGCGTTAGGGACAGAATTAATTTTGCCTCGATATGTTGGGAGTGCTATCATATCTCTAAAATAGAATACCGTAAATAAAAAAGGAAAAAGAAAAATCAAATAATCTCATAATTTCGTTAGGGATATTCCTTGAAATATAGCCACGTAATAACATAATAGAAATGTTCTGTGAATTCACGCATCATGGAAAGTTGCCAATAACCTTCCTACACTTAAAGTTTTTCGGTATAATAAACCATCTACCGCAGTGGTTTTCAATCTCAAGGATGTACCCCACCAGGGAGACATGACAGCATGTAAGGGGGAGGGGGATCTTGATCTTGGGAACAACATAGAATTTTGAACTTATTACCTTTGTTGTATTCCAACATCGTTCCGTAAATCTTATCTCCAATCTTTTCCTTGTCATCGATCTGGTTTTGTCTGTAATTTTTTTACTGTCCTGAGGATTTTAGTTTGTAACTATTAAAGATAATATTATATCGCTTTACAGTGTCTATGAGACGTACACAAATTGTAATCCGTGTGTAACAGTTATCCGTTTATTTAATCCAAAATCTCATCTAATGTAAATTGGATTTTGAATTATGAATTGCTTTCCGCGACAATCCGATCATATATCATGTTTTTGGTTTCAGCTGAACATTTTAACTTATTGCTTTATTGAGACATTAATATGAATTATTATGTCTATTGTTATTAATTTTTGTTTCTTTTTGGGATATCATGAAATAATGCTAAAAGAAAGAAACATCTGCTAACGGTTACTAGCAGACAGATTATGCACAGTCAAAATAAATGGATCAAAATTTCAAATTAGATTCCTTAAAATGACAAAACAGAGGGTAAAAGTTTGTAGAACTTTGGCCATATTGGGATGGCCCATAATACTGACCCTAATCTCATTCAGACAGATTATTGTATCGTAAAAGGCGACACAAGATGGCCCCTCTGCTTGGAGGCAGGGCTTAGTATAATCATTATTATTAATTACATTGTTATTATTTTGTGAGTCCTGCCACATTTCCTTGATTCGGCCAAACAAATCAGCCTTTTCCGGTTGGGAACTTGAGAGACACTATTTTTCCTCTCCTCTCTTTGTCCACGGTGTCTTCAGGGAAGAAGGTGTCTATGAACGATGGTGACCGTTTCCTATCAAGTCAGTACTTATCTACAAGTTTCTCAGCTAGTTATAGTAATTTTATTATAATTAATCTGGTATTAATGGCGATGGATGAGAGGTGTATGAAATATATGAGCACAAATTATAGAAATTTAAAATATTTTTGTGTTATTACAATGATACACACATCAACATTGCAGGCTTCAGTTAGGAGCAAGTAATTGAAGAGGCCTTAATATTGCCATGTTGATCTAGTGCCGTTACTGGAGGGAGACTCAGAAGCGAAAGTTCTCATGCCGCCTGAAGGTTTGCAACAAGGCTTAACGTTTATTTAACCTTAGCAGTCAGTACCGAAGCTTCACGTACCCTTTAAAGCTTTAGCTATCAATAATTGCTACTGGATCCATCCTAATTGTGCGCGTACAATCGCTTATATCGTTCTATCACATACTTCTGACGCAAATCAAGAGAGATTGTTGTTAACGTAAACAACATCACATTACAAATTGTATTACAAATGATGTAACAACGCAATTAGTAAACATGTTATTTACAAATTCCTTCGTCGCACCGATTGTTCTGATTAGAAAATGAATACAGCTGAGCCTCTCGGGCCCTATAAATACAGATCGTACCCCCAGGGCCCAATCGGGTTCGAGTCATTGCTACCACAAATTGATTTATCCCCGGGGAATATTCAAACTGACTTATAATATTGATTAATATCAGCGCAGCTCCTTAATATTCTCCCACGCCAACTTTGTAAGTTTAGAGAGATGAATGGTTACACTTGTCCGACCGAGTTCTTGTAATCGACAAACTACATAGTTTATTAAAATATTTTTTATGTCATCTTTTACGATTACTTAATATTACGACAACAATATTTCTGTAAAAAAAGATTATACAATTTCATTTATTATTCAATGCTGTCCATAAAATTTATTCAGGATAAATTTTGCAGCTGCTTGCAGTATGGATCAGTCTCGAAATTATAGGTTTTTCATTTGCCATTAAAATAATATGGACATGTACGAGTGTATAATATGAGATTGCCGTAATAAATTTTAACTCGATATTGGTGAGACGAGTGCCAATATTCAAACTGAGGCTATAACCCGAGGCGAGGTGTCAAAGTGACAGAACTATTTGTACGTGAGTTGGGTAAACCTCCGTCTTAATTACGAGATTGAAATGTAATCCAATTTGCCAAGCAACGCTTACAAATCTAAGCATGGCGTTGCTAATTGATTAATAGTCCTTATTTTCTCTCCGTGTTTCGTATTTGAATATACTTAGATGTAATTAGTTATTGGAAGAGTAAAACATATCAGTAATGTCTTTTTGGAGGACTTTATAACTATAATGTTGAACTCAACAGCCTTATTTAATTAACAATAATGTTAGGTCATGATTAAGAGTCTGATCGCTAATGGCAAATTTCATAAGCACTTCTGTTCTTCAGTACTAAATTAAAAACGCTTTACAGAGAAAGTAGTTGGTTGGTGCGATGAGACAGCAGTAGATAAGTCTTACTTTACCTCTTTACAGGCAGCTGAATAGCTTCTGACATTCATAATAAAACATCGCGGTGAGATATGCTTTGCTACTAAGTCAGTGATGAATAATAATTTTGTCGTTGCAAGTAAAATGTCGCAAATGCACTATACATTTATGTCATTGCACGGGAGAAGCAGGCACATTCTGTCCATCAAACGTTGTCTCAAGAGATAGCGTAAATCTACGTCACTCACTACTTCGCTAATGAATCTCACAGACAGAGCATAGTTAAAACTGGTATACGTTGGGCGTTGAGAGTTGGGTTAAACGCGTATTAGTTGCGTTGGAGTTTTACACGAAATCTAGCTACGCGCATTTTCTGATGTAAGTGCATGATCTTTTATTTAATTAGCCTAGTACAATCCATGTTATCAAAAGGTCTAATGTACCAATTATAATCTGAAAACTGTGATGCAACATCTGATTTGTAAATGTCACTAATCCAGCAGTCATTTTTTTGTATTAGTTGGATCACTGACTAGCAAAGTAGGATATGTAACATATTTATACCACTTGGCCGTTTTCATAAAAAAAAACAATATAAACAGGTTAAAGCAGTAACCTCAAAACAGTCGATCAGAGAAGTAATAGCTTCTACCAGCTATTGGACTTCTAATCCATTAATAAACTATCGCCGTCCAACTAAAACACGGTTCCTGTATTCGTGTCCACGTGACTAATGTCCCACGATTCACGAATCGGAATTTATTGAGCCACATTAATCCAATCGGACATCATGTCACATCAGAAAGGGTCTCTGGAGAAAAATCAACCCGGTTCATATTGTGTCGGTGATTTCTCGTCTTGTAAGTTTAGGATTAGGCTAGTCTTAGCAACTGCTTATGGGAATATCATGAGGTACCATTTATTATTTGGTTAATACCTTACGCGTTTAAGGTTTTCTCCAAACGTTCCACATTATGCGTATGGTCATACTCATTATTAAAAATTATTCAGTAGCTGGTACATTTTGTTAGAGAACGGATTTAGTAAATGCTTTATATTTCTTATGCTGGAGAATTTTGAAAGAATCCTGAAAATAGTCTATAGTAAATATAATGATCTACTTGGATACCAAATTTAAAGTCTCCAATAAATATTAAAACAAAAGTAATCTTTTTTTCCTTTTCATATTAGGAAATTTGTCTTTAAGTTTTCTACGTACATTATTTTTCAAGACTTAAAAATTTTATATCTACAAATTTTATCACCAGTTAGTTATAGGTATATGTATGTTTAATATTTTAAGTCGAATTCGTTTGTGTGACAAATCTTCATAACGATGAAAATAAAACAAAATTTTAGGTCCATTGCACAATGATTCACAAGACAGAATTTATCGCGTATCATTAATCCGATGTATACGTGTCACGGCAATAGAGTAGTCTCTGGAGAAAAATCAACTGCGCTCACATATTTCGACGATTTTTCCCCGTCTCATTTATTGGGACCTAACTTTTGTAATACATGCAGGAAATTTCTATTTTTCCTAACATAAAATACTAGACCAATTTCATTTCAAGAAAAGTTTTCAGTGTACACATCCTTTACGAGTCAGTTTGACGGATCATTCCTTTCGTTAATTTCACTTATTAAAACCGTAATGGATGAGTTTACAGTGGAAATTTTACAGAAATATCTCTATTTACTTTTAAAAATATATTAATACGTGTTGGATTTTATTAAAAAAGAATTGTGTGATACTTACTACAAGGAATTATTTTAAGTAGTATTTTTTTAAATTTTTTTAAACCATATTTTTCCTCAGATTTAAAAGATTATTCACGCACAATAAAGGCATTTTTGTATAACATCTTAATGATTTCCCAAAAAGAGGGTTATGTTCTTCAAAATGGCAATTAATTACAATTATTGCTTTAATATAAATATGTATATTACTTTTCACTTGCACAAAATCATTCGAGATAAAGAAATTATATAAATTTTAAAAATGTTACGAAGTCATGGCAATCATGATAATCCTAGCGGTTAGAAACGACATCAGATAGTTCAATATAAATTCGCATAAAATCTGTAATTATACAGAGTACAGCGAAGTTGTCTATAAATTACCAGCAGGTTGTGAGTTCAGAGCGCGTTCTTGCATTCACTACTAACCAGGGAATTCCTTCCCTATTCTGCAGCGCACCATTGTTTCAGACTGGCGTCGCGAGCATTGTTCCGGGATGATACATTACAGTTCCGGAGCGTAATTTAAAATGTACTCCTAGTTGTTTCATTACATTAAGCAGGAAGAAACTATTCAGAGGCGAAGTTTAATGACATGCTTGGCACTTGCTAAAAAGATGTTGATTTTAAATACGCTGAAGAAAAATAAGAATTCTGACTGTAAGGTAACATCCTATCATGAGGTCTGAATGTTACTTAATTAAAATTACTTAATTTATTTGCCTAATATTATTTCTAAACCCGACTCAAAATAAGTCTTAGACTTGACATTCTAGGTTAATGTTTGCATTAATATTAAAATTAAATTTCGTCGTATATTCATTAAAATAGTCGGTATTTGCTTTTGAATTCAAATATAATTCTAAATTCTAAAATATTCAACATAATATGTATGAAGTGCAATCCTTTTTTATAAAATGAATAGCAATAAGAATTGAAGTTGGAACCGATTTCGAATCCAACATTTCAATTTCCGGAACTTGCCGACCCAAACCGACTCCATTTCCCTCCTTACACAAAGTTCCAGTCCCTTGCTTCAATGCAGAGTTTAAAACGATCTTCACGAATACAGGAACATGAGAAGCAGTTTTTATAAACAAAGTTCCTATCTCTAATATCCCCAAGGAGCTAAGCCGGATTTGCAATTCAGTCTCTACCATCTTTTTAATTAAAAATATTTTATGGAGGCAACCGTAGATTGTAACAAGTAAATCTCTTGCTACACAAGTAGGAAATTAAAATCTGTTCGTTTATAATTTTCTCTACATGCTAAAGATTTTGTGATCGAGTAATTTTTCACAGGTTGATGACCTTTAAGTACTTAGTTTGCACTTGTACGTTAAGAATCAGAATCCATTAAGTGACGCTTGCCTGGCTAGCTACCGTTCTCTTGCATGGTTTATCCGCCGACCGACTCATCATGTTTTCGCTAGGAGCTTGAGAATCCGTTCTTTCTTTTTTAGTGAATTCTTCGGTGATATCTTTGGTGATGATAATGTCTATGGGCGACGGTACCCACTAACCATCAGGTGGATCTTCTACTATCGTTTGTAACAAAGTCGATAATTTCAATTTAGTCTATTGTTACTGTGTCTTTTATATTGAATAAAAATATGTTTATTTTGTGAAGCTGTTTTTTTATGTTGATAATTATCTAAATCTATCCTTTTGGGAATACATGCAGTAACAATAGTGTGTTTTAATATAAAGTACACTCTTCCACTTTTTATTTTTTTTATATTTAACATTTGTAGTTTTGCTCTGGAATTAAAAAACTTTGTCATCTCGAATGTCAGCGGGATACAATATGGTTTTAAAGATAGGTCAGCATACCCGAAGTTGAGCGAAAAAAATTGCCCATTCAATAGACACATCAAAAACTTTTTTCATATCGTATCTAAATCTTACATTTTTTTGCCGTTTTGTTCCCTTCATTGAAGCGTTTTATTGGAAATTGGAACAAAGGCCAATGTTATAAAATTCTAGCTAACTAAAAATTACTTGTTTTTTCTACTCCATTTACAAATTTGAATTCATTTAATAATACTGATATTCGTCCAGAAATTGATATTTATTCATAAAATTTTTCGAAACGTATAACGGATAAAGAAAGTAAAGATCCAAACAAAACATGATATAATGCATTCAGAAGTAGGATGGAATGTTTTTTTATTCATTCTGAACACAATATACAAAAGACGGAATTTAACGGCCTTTGTCATCGTAGAATTGATTCGTGTCCGATTGTTGGGTTTCTTATCACATAACAACGGTAATAATCGTGGCGTACAAGCAGATGGGACAATGGCTTAGCCAGTTGGGACAATAGGTCGGGACGGATCGTAACTCGGGCGAGATGGTCCACTGATATTAAGTTTTTGTCTGATCAACAACTAGTGACGATTTAATTTATAATACAAAAAAATAATACTACACGTTATATTTTTTTAGATGTTTAATTTTTATTGTAAGATCACTAGTCACTGTTTTTATATTTGCAGAAAAATATCCAAATATATATTTTTTTTATTTTAAGTAAAAAGCACGCAAATTATCAGACGAGTTTAAAGTGGTGGCTATCGCCAATGGACACCATTTATCCTAACATTAAACTAGACACCACAGAGCTCAGCAAATGTCGATCCCTAAACGGGGTCTATTGTTATAATTTTGTTCGTTGTGTAGCAGGGGGCAAATAGAGGTCTGCTTGGGTTTAAATAGGTTATTTAGAGAGCGTAAAATTCTTTTTACGATAAACAAACGAGTAACCTGATGATAAATAATCACCATCACGCATGGACATCTGTGATTTATTGGGTATCGTAGAGTTTATAATAATTTGCTTTTAATATTATTTTAAATTATGTTCCATAATCAAAAGAGGGTTTTACTTATTTTGTTTGTAGCTTCTATTTGATTTTTGAGTTAGTTTCATTTGTAAAGGTTGTTTTTATGCTTTTTTTTACTGTTTTAGTCTTTTTTTTGTATTTGCGATTAATTATTACTATGAATTACCCTGTACTTTGTTTAGTTTTTAGTTATATGTGAGATAAATGGAGAGCCTGTAACTTTGGACTCCCGCACAACACCTTAGGGAGGAGGGAGCGGCTAAAAACAGCTCTGTACGAGATCTGTATCTCATTACCGACAAAGCTGAACCGTATTTTGTTTCCAATAATTGTTATGTTTTAGTCTATATTTATTATTATTGTTTTAATGTTTTATCGCATGTGAGGAAACAATGGCTTAACGCGTATTGAAGAGATGGTCATGTGCATTGACTATAAATGTGAACGGAAAAACGTTACCGACGCGGCAGTTTTGTAAGAGGATTTTCACCGTTTTCTTTAATATTTTATTTACGAGCATTTTATGAATACGACTTTATGACCTTATAGCCGGCTTTATATTTATCTGCTTGTAGCTTTAGGTGAAGCAAGCTTTTAGCCTGATAGAATACACATGCTAATGCTGAATGAGATTACGTTTATTTCTTAGTAAAGTCGATTTTATTAATAAATAAAAAATAATCATATTTCTACCCAAATATTTCAAAAACGATTTACTATTTAATTACCAGGCTATTGTTAGCCGTTAAAATAATTAAAGTTTATTTTAATATAAATCGTATATCTCAAATAGATTTCAATTGTTCTCAATTTGTGATAAAATCTTCGATAATTCCCGGAATCAGATCAGAACATAAGGCTTTTCACAAGAATCTTCATATGAATCTTAAAACTATCTAAGCCTACAGTGGCAATACCAAGTCTACCAAGAGGTATGTGACAGAAGATACATATGTTTATAATTTCGTTATGTCATAAATAAAGTAAGAATGAAGTGTAACCACTAAGATCTATTTCCTAAGTATGGTCAATTTAGTAAGGTGTTAACAAGGTATTTCGAGATAATAATATTTACTGTGAACATTGACCTTATGACAGTGATTACAAGTTACGAGGTGCTGTTTGAGTAATAACACCTTTAGTCGCGATGGTTGAAGCTAGTGAAGAACTAAACGGAGCCTTTAATAGCTGTGAATGATTTTGACGAGCTAGTGGTGAGTAAAAAATAAGCTTTTACGATGGAGTAAAAGAAAGGAAAAAGTTGAGGAAGAAGTGTTAAAAGGGTATTAGAAGGAGTGTGATTAATTACGAGTATTTTACTATTGATTATAGCAATTATTTTTGAAATTAGAAATAGTAACATTACTAAAAATCATAAAAGTGTGTTATTTAATTTTTAGATACTTAATATCATATGAGAATATGTGAAATTGTTTCACAAATTAAGGCGATCAGATAAAGAGATTGATAATGTCTTTCACACATATGGCATAAAGATACAATTTATTTCACCAATTCAAAAACATTTAACTATAATAGAATTAAAAGGCCCTACTATACACATTATGTTTGAAAAACAAACAAAAATAAAAATATACAAAGAAGTGTTCCATTTTATTACCTGCCGATCCGTTGCCGTTTTAAGCAGAACAATAAATGCAGTTCACAGATAATGAAAAGGGCAAAACGGAAAACAAGAACTGTTGAGCGCTTGCTAGGGAAAAAATGCACTTTTATTTCTGGCACGTACGAAGCAGTAAGTAGTTAAGGTTTTTTCCCGGTCTCCATGTGCAATGGAAATTAAAATAAAGCTCTTAAACTTAGCGCACAACTTTTAGAATATCTAGTCTGTGAGAAACAATGGACCCTCGTTAATGTGCCAAAAACATCAACAGATGGATGTATCCCACAGAGTTTATACAACATTCTTGGCAGACATAACATACAGAGACAAATGATATTAACATAAACTTAATACTTGACAAGGATAAGTGAGAATAGTCAACGATGTGGAATGACAACAGTGTATTTAGGGTTTTTTCAACAAAAAAGAATTATTCACTTTCATCCGCCAGGTTTCTGATCCCTGAAATAGCACGTTTTGTCGCGACCTCATAAATATTTTTTTCATAATGAAGTAACGTGAAAAGAAAGTATTAGGCAATATTCCCCTCAGCTTTGAACTGCTGGAATATTAGAGTTTTGTATGATAAAATACTGTCTTTGTTGGCATGAGACAAGTTTGATCTTAAAATATTGTCCCATCAATTTGTTGTCAAAGATTCTTCAATTGGGTTCGTAAAGCAATATTTCTCGTTTCCTTGTATTCCCAGGGAGATAGAAAATAATGTTTTGATATTTGGAAGCATCTAGGTCAGGTTTTAAATCATATTGTCATAAATATTTTGCTACTATCGTATTTTATTTTTTATAAATAATTTTATTATTGTAAAATACATGCTGGTTACTTACAAATTTTCTCTTTCGTAATAGTTTTCTCTATAAACAACATAATTTCTTTAATTTTTATGATACTTTCTTTAACCGTTCTCTGGATAAGCCGAAATAAGTTAACCTTTAGGACATAGATAATACATACTGTTTAACATTAGGTCCATAAATTTTATTGTACCATTATTTTAGTTTATCATAAAATTTACGTAAATAAATAAATATTCAAACTTAAATACAACTAAAATTGTACGTTAGTTTTACAGCCTAATAACTTTTAAGCTAGATATTTTATCAAGGTACTAAATATATCCAAGTGTTGAAACCTAAAATGGCCTATAAATAACTTTAATTTAGACCTGCGTCATAACAAAATTTGTTTCTGAATTGTTTACCAGCGCAATTTAAATGTGAATGTTAAGAAGGACCGATATACATAGACCAGCTGTAGACCTGCTAAACCCACGCTCCTTTTGAGGTTGCTAACATTAGGCGTCGAGCGGGCAGGCCAATAGGGTTAACGCCCAATTAATTTAAATGGTCTCTAAGGTTCTTTTGTTTGCAAGAGCACGAAACGCAAAGTTGACCCTTAAGACCTCTTACCTGTTCCTGGCGACAAAATAGCGTAGCGTTTTGTAGCGAACAATAAGGGATCTAATTCCACGATTCTATCCCGTATTGGGTATAGATATAAGTTGGTATAGGTTATAAGAATTTTGTACGCACCGTAGCGTACCCATGACAAAAATATTCATTGCTTTATTTGTTAAACAATAATTCATTTATTAATAAGCAGCTAATCCGTGCATCGGACCCCTTGCTTTTTATTGTCATTGTGCAATTTCATTGTCATATAATCTTCTGAATGAATCTTATATGTTAAACTAGATTTAACCAATTGGAAAAATACGATAAACTATTCAGTTGTAAGCTTTTTTTATTCATATTATTTATTTTATTTAATCAATAATCCATGTTTTTTTATTTGCTCTCAGTTTTTAATAGTGTCTTCACATATAAGAATTATAATATAATTATCGTTTGTCTATATCTGTAGTTACCTAGAATTGTTACTTAATATGAGTATCTGATAATCCTTTCCTCTATAACTTACACCAGCCTTCCAGCAAGTTTCGCAGCTATTAGCAGGTTGCGTAGTATCGGGCGCACCGAGACGCGTGGGCGCAGGCGCCGTTGCCTCGCGGCGCCCTTTGGTACCGACCGCGTATAAATTATTATTGAAGAGCGATTACTGTACAAATAAAATAACAACTTCGATTTCTTTCTCCGTTTAACAGTTGCTGCATGAATTTTCTGGGAAGTCACCTACTTACACCTACTAGTTCGTTGCAATTATTGAGAACTACAGAAAATATTGTAGGTTTATTATATTATCAATACAATCTGAATGTTATATTTTTGCAATAATAGGTTGTTACAGTCGCCCAATCACAAAAAAATGAGAGTTATATGAAAGTCGGAGATTAATCCATATTTTTCAGCTCTTAATTATCGATGTAGTCTTCTTCAAAAGCTCAACTAAATTTAAGATCCAAGTATAGGCATAAAATTAATGCTTTCATTTAAATTAAGTGTCTGTCAAAAATGTCAATAATGGACTAATAGTAAACGAAAGTGAAATGTAAATCACGAGCAATTCAGTGGTTCTACTTTACTCGATGAAGTTGTAGAATATCAAACACCAGTACGATTTAAATTCAACTGTTTATTTATAAATTGAATAATTAGCCGTCAAAATAAGTAAACGAACCCCATAATACGGTAAGTTAGGTCAGGTTAGGATATTTTGGGAATCATTTAGTATTCTTTACAATATATCATTTATATATTGCGTTATAATTTGTAGTAAGTATTGTATAAATTGTGGTAAGTAAAGCAAAAACCATTCAAAATTTTATTTGAAAACAAATTAAAGCAAGAACATGTGAATGACCTCACTATAATAAATAAGGATAATGATTTACTTAGAAATATTGTATTGACGACGGTCATTTTTAAATTTGCCTGCACTGAATCACAAAGGGACGCGGTCACCACTAATAGTCAAGTATCTCTTTAGCTTATTTGTCATATAACTCATGCGTACTAGACTTCTATATTCACCTCTGTCCTATTTCTAGGGTTCAACTCTTCTGTTTTACGATTTGTTCAAGTTACTTTGCATTCTTTATTTCTACTTAAATACCTAAAAGAGACTATCACAGATATATTAAGATTTAGAATTTAGATTTAGATGTACAAGGAATTCATTTTGCCCGTTCGATTTTTTTTTATTTTGGATATATAAGATAATCATAATTAAGTAAAAAGATTTTATCAGTGACATCACGATATCTTGCCCTTTTGCTATTTATCAGAATACATAATTGCGCATTAGGACTACAGTATTGGGGTACGTGTATCTTGCCTTAATGAAATGAAATGAGAAAAGTTATATACCTATATGGACCATTAACATATTATGCTCATCGCTTGATTAATTCAGTTGCACTATAATAGCCAGTGCCTTTAAAATACATACATGATAAAGTCTTATTCCTACGTGAAATTCAGCGTAACTGTCCACTTTACTGTAGTGCACAGAGATAAATGATTTAATTTCAACGGGTACACATACAGTTAATCATGGTTTAAACATCAAGAGAAACGGGGAAGATTTCAGTGCTCGCAATATCCTTAATAAATGCCAAATGCGAAGACTGGATTCCTTTTATCTGAGAACGCGACAAGACTGAAATCCTCGCTTCCTTCCATACGAAGCGAGGCGTATATCCAGCCACCTCAGCCATTCTAATAGGTGGCGCTGACTGCCATTAATCACTTGATGGCAGACGGGTTAAGCGGAGGAAATGCCCGTAAATAGCTGAATGCAAAACACAGCAGTTGTCTGCTCATCAATCAATTGGTACGACGAAGAAGCTATACTTCTTTTACTTTCATTACGGCACGTCACCAAGTTCTTATAACAATTAGCGTAAGGTCTGAAATAGATTGTTTTAAATTCTGCTGTAAGATACATTGTAAGTTAACTCGCTTCGGTACGAAGCGTTTTTGTACAGCGCTAAAAATGCGATCGCGGCTTCGATTGTCACTTACACTTTTTACAAAGGGTCGTGAGAATGAGGAATTTATCGGGAATGCCAATTGCTTGGGAATTTACATCTACAGTTTGTAAGGTTTACATATAATATCTCGTAAAGTTTACTTCGGTCACTTTATTAGCTTAGGTATAACTTAGTTAAATTATAATGTTTACAATCTGTCTTCTATAATGTCTGCTAGCTTGAAAACTACGCAATTTAAGTGTTAAGCTGCGATTACCTCTTTTACTCCTATTATTGTTAACCGCTGTTTTTCTTTTGGTATCTATTAACAAGCTTAATAAAAATGTTTCTTTTTTATTGATTGATTTTATATTGTCTCTTTTGTGTCGTGAGTAGATAGATAGAAAAGGGGGTAGTTTAGGTAGTTTAGTAGGGGTAGTTAGTAATAGAATTAAGGATTAAGGAAAGAGTTACAAATATCAGAAACATGCAACGTCAGGCATTCCTCAAATATTCAATAATGATTATAATCTAATTTTAACCACAAAACGAATACTGGATAGAGATAAATATATTAAAATTTTCTATGAGTAAAAAAGTTTTTCTGCGTCATTCTTTCGACGAAAAAATATTCTGCGAAGCTCTCGTATATCTTTCCTAGTACCGTAAAGATGGTATCGGTGCTACTCGGAGTCCGATACTTCGAGATCGTGTCGCGATCAGAGAAGTGTCTGTTTCTCTGAAACTATTCGCTACTACGAACGACTGCCGTCCTATCAAGCTTCAAGTATACATTACAGTTTGTCAATTAGCAACTTTGTGAATAAGTTACAAAGTAATAAATTGTCAAGGTTTATTAGATAGGTGTCAATGCTTGTCAGGGTAATGAAAGCATTTAACGTACCTAATAATAAGGATAAAATTTATGAAAATGCATGTAAAATGAATAAAATTACAGAATTTACTCATACAATTAAAAAAAATCTGAACTTGAAGTTTAATTTCCGAATAATACACTAATTTCTGAACAATTTCAAAGAATTTCCGTCGAAGTAATATCTATACAGAGTTCACACGGGTGCTTGAGATTGCGCTCATTAGCTCAAAATACATAAGAACATTCAGCCCACCTTTGAGATGATACATTGAAGGTCCGTGAGATTGGAGAAATTACTTTTTGAATAAACAAATATTGCATTTTTTTAAAAGATAAAAGAACTTTTCAGCGGTGTCATAACTCATATGAATATTTATTTTACAGAGATATTTAAAGAAAAAAATATTACGTATTAGTTAATTAATGAATAACTATCACAAAGACATAAAGACCACCATGAAGTGGTCCATAAAGTTTGCGACATAGAGCTGTCATGTCATCTACAGACGTTTTATTTTAACATTAAGATTAATGACTGACTATAGTCATGTCTTAACATAGACGAAGAAACTTTATGTTTGTGATATATCAATATATGTATATCGAAACAATGATTCGATGCATAGTAATAGATAGGTAATTGTTATCACATCGAGAATTATGAACATCTAGGAAATATGAAGACATATATCTTCAAAATTAGGAAATGAATAAAGATTCTTTAAAGTTAAATAAATAATACACATTTAAAAATGTCTCAAAATAATACAATATTCAACGTTGTAGAAATCGCAAATTGTCTATTTGTAAGAAATAGCTTCTCATATTATAAGATCAATTGTATTAATAGATAGATTGTATTAATAGATTGAATCTTTAGATATTTTATCACAGTTACGAGATTCTATACGATTGTTTTACATTTTATTTCCCATCTAAAATTTCTGAGTTGGTATCTTATAACCTTGCGATAATCTATTCATTCTCAGAATTTATTGGTCTTTTTACAGTTCTCACATTCCAGAATATCAATGACAATCCAAAGTATCGATATCAACAATCAACGTGAATCCCAAAGCATTTTAATCTATTCAAATAAAACATTACGCGCTGCAATGTTTTAATCAGACTAGATTATCTGGCGTACGACTGTATTTACATATTCTATGGTTGGTTCGTTTTATGGATTTTCTGGTAGAAGACAGTAAAGTACTGAAACTCCAGTATAACAAGCGCTATCTTACCTCACATTTTCTATGTTTATGCTCTCGAAAGGAGTATTGTGTTCGTGTTATGGGAGACCAATATTTACTGGTCGTTTCCCCCATTGCGAGTATAGGCACGTACCGAGCTACCAACATCCGTGTGGCTAAGCTACTGTTTTTCCACACTGATTACAAATGTGCCGAATTTACTTTGTAAATATTCATTTTTATGAAACTTTTATACAATGTATGACTAGATTAGTTGGAAAAGGAAATGTCGAAGCATTAGTTTAACTGTCTTATTGTTCTTGTCTCAGTTTTATTACTGTCATCCTTTCCTTTCGTATAGTGTACTGATTCGTCAGAAAAAATAATAAAATAAATTATAGGTATGTAAGGTTTTTGTAAGCTTCATTTAAAAACAATATTTTGTTGCGTAGGCAACTATTTTAATGAATAACGTTGTATACGATTAAAAAAGCACAAGGCAAAGAAATGTGTTTTTTTTAATCACATAAAATATGAGCGTTATAACGTGTTCAAAAATAATAAAAGACATTATTAATCGAACTTTTATACGTCTCGAAATTAAATTAGCCTTGATTAACCGAAACCAACAGATTGCATACAAATGTCTTTGTAAAACTCGTCTACACGATGTTCTCGATAACGCATGAAACGGTAGAGTTGGACAATTAACAGATACCTTTAATTAAAGTGAAATGAGAAGTTTCGAGCCTCTTCCATTAGCTTGTCGAAGCT
>DWPA01001427.1:0-18670 GCA_018251375.1 Calpodes ethlius | reverse complement strand
ACAGGAACTGATTCTGAATTTCATTAATTGAATAACCTTATTCTGGATTTTGGATTTTTATTTAAGATTCTGACTAAATAAACCCTATATATTTTTAAGTCATTAAGACTGTTTATTTAACCTATTTTATAGCAAATGCGGGGTGATGTCTTATAAATTAAAATTATTTGCGATCCTTTCCAAACTAATAGTGACAATAATACCTAATGGTGATGAAGATTATATTACAATTAATATTGATCACAATGGTTGTGATAGAGAAAACTTATCATAAGATAATATTTATTTACTATTAGTGACTTATGTTACTAATACTCCGTGCGTGTATCGAACTCGGCAGAAAACATTTTGTTGCTGTGAAATAATGTACCCACTGCGCGCACACCCTCTTTCATGAAGTTTCTTTGGATAAAACGTGAGAGCTTTGGAGCTTCTAATGATTCATTTAATAATATTTATTTTCTTATGGTACGAAAATAATTTTGCCTACAGTGTGTGTTCACAATATTTACCATGGTATAAAAATAAATGAAATAAATAGACTATTATCATTATTTTTTTTAATCAATATTAATAGGAATTTACCAATGATATTAATTTTTGTATAAAAAGAGGGCTCAACCACAAATTTACAGAAAGCTTAGACTTGTTAAAATCTCATCATAAGGTATAACTACGTATATATTTATTCATGTGGTACTACGTATTACTTTACTGCACCATTATTTCAATATTTGTTATATTGCGCGTCATAAGTGATGTGTCATTCGTGTCAGTAATTGTTTAATATAGTCTGTGGTATCAGTAACTCAGACGTTGGTATTGGTTGATAGGCATAATGAATTAGAACATAGTCTGTGGTTGGAAGTTCTAAAATTTTTGTACATAGTCTATAACTAAAACTTCGAAAAAAAAAATCTTTCATATATGTCAAAATTCACTACCGCCACATGTTAACATTGGAAATTTCATATTATTTTTATTTTATTGTATTATAAATATATAATAATGGTGAGAACATTGATTATTAACTATTTAAAGTTTCCCGTAGTGAATAGTACACCTAACATACGATTTGTTCCTTTCGGTGTGTATTGTTCGTTTCGTGCTTTCTATACTCCAAATAAAGTTTCTATAATTGTTTTCAGAAACCGCTTATGCTTCAAGGGCACGAACGTGCCATTACTCAGATCAAGTATAACCGCGAAGGTGACTTGCTGTTTTCTGCTGCAAAAGATTCTAAGCCCAATGTGTGGTGGTCCCTAAACGGAGAACGCTTAGGCACATTCAATGGACACGGTGGCGTCGTTTGGTGTTTAGATGTCGATTGGCAGACTATTAACCTGATTACAGGCGGTGGAGACAGTTCCTGCAGGTATTTGTAATGTTCTGGCACAAACCGTATTTAAATAAGATATTTATCATAGCGACAGTATTGAGTCATAGTAACTAGTGAAAATGTCTTTGTCATTAAACATTTAATATAAATTTACTCATCATTACATCAGGCGTACAGAATGAAAATGAGTGTGAGATATAGAAGTAAAGACTTTTTTATGTAACTGCCAGTTAAATGAGCCAACAAATAACCTGATGATGTGGTAAATTCTATACGCACCAACAATATCATAGAAACTATCCTAGCATTATGTGTTTTTCACTTCCAGTTTAACAATTTATGTGAATGTTACAGATTGTGGGACTTGGAGACTGGTAAGAATATTGCCACAATAAAGACAAACTCATCGGTGAGAACATGCAACTTCAGTTTCAGTGCCTACCAGGCCGCTTACACCACTGACAAGGCTATGGGACATCCTTGCGCAGTAAGTTTAAAACATATAAATCCCTTAAAATTATCAAATCCTATAAAAATTTAATTAAAACATTTTACTTAATATGTCAATGCCGAAAAGCAAAAATATTGTAACCCTGTAAGTTGGAAGGAGGGTCGAGGAAGAGGATTGAGGGTTACAATGTTTACGCTTCCCAGTGTCAATATGTACTTAATCAGATGTATAGTTCAATTTAATATCTTGAATTTGCACATTAAAATTATAGTTCATTGGTTTAACTTTGCTAAAAATAGTAATTGAATTTTAAGCCTTTTACTTGTTAATTTTTTTTTATTCATGTCTCCACCCTCTTTTTCTCCATAACATAATTAAGTATGGTTTTTTGCTATTCATAATAAATATAAATTCATCAACTGTCATTAAGATATTTTACAATAATAATGAATATTGCAAAATTTACTTCTAAGTTATCATATATCTCAACAAGCCTTTTTTTCTCAATCTTCATTAATAGTAATACTTATTAAACTTGATTATATTATTTTTCAGGTATTCATAATCGACACCAGGACTGTTGATGACTCTATTTCATCACAGACTCCAATCCTGAAGTGGGATATTACTGACTCAAAAGTCACGTCCATGGTGTGGGGCACTTTAGATGAGACCATCATCACTGGTCATGAGGCAGGTGACCTCATTCAATGGGACCTTAGGGTAGGTATATTTCTCCTATAAGAAATGATACATATAGAAATAAGAGAATCAATCAGTCACGAAATTGAGAAATTAATATTCATGTTAACAATAGCCTTAATGTTTTGTTTTTACTAAATTAACACACTCACATTAACTAAAATTTTATCATAACTCATTGTTGGATATTTGAAGAAAGATGAATTTTGTATCATTACTACTATTATAACAAAGTGAAAAAAAATTATTAAAACTCATGCTTGTGGATAACTACAAAACAGAAATAAATAAGAAAATTAGTTGACAAACAGTAGAAAAGGATTTAACGATTTTTTAGTCTATGTACATACATAACTATGGTTTTTATTTCAGACTGGAAAGAAGATACATTCGGTAAAAGAGCACTCGCATCAGATCAACGATATGCAGCTTTCCCGCGATGGTACTATGTTCATTACTGCATCCAAGGATCAAACTGCCAAACTGTTTGACACTAGCTCTTTGGAACTACTTAAGGAGTATAAAACTGAGCGTCCAGTGAACTCAGCTGCCCTTAGCCCCATTCTTGATCATGTAGTTCTTGGTGGTGGTCAGGATGCTATGGAAGTAACTACAACCTCCACCAGACAGGGCAAGTTTGATGCAAGATTCTTCCATCTCGTATTTGAAGAAGAATTTGGCCGTGTCAAGGGTCATTTTGGCCCTATCAACAGTCTCCAATTTCATCCCGATGGCAAAAGCTACGCGTCTGGAGGTGAAGATGGTTATGTACGAGTACAGAGTTTTGACCAATCATACTTTGATTATACTTTTGATTACAATAGAGATTAGACCATCTTTGTGTTGAATATACAGTTAACAGTATCATCTTCATTGGTCACACAAAACATTTTTGTATTACTACAAAAACTTAATTCCACAAGTTCTCCAACATCTTATATAATATAATTAGAATTAATAAAATCTTTTTTATTTCCATACCTTTCATTTCAGTGTATTGTATTGTATTTTTTCATGAAAATAAAAGTCCTTTTTTTCAAAGAAAATGGGGTGCCATTTCTGGGGTATAATTTTTAAATATTGGGTCAAATGAAGAGTGAGGCTGTGAGTGAACGCGTCGCGCAATTTTTATTACAATTGTTACACAGCATAAACTGTCATTCATAAGTTAGGAGCTTGTGACAGCGATTCGCGGAACAAAATAATGAGAAGTGAATATTAAGACACGCCACCTTTAGTATTAATTGGGTGTTAGAGGCGAGGTCACAACACCAGAATAACTTTATTTCTTGAGCTGTTCCTTTCATGCAACGTATTTTCTTAAGGGGCAGAGGTCACAATCTATGAACCGCATATCCAACAATACGCCAGTTTTCTCGGAGTTCATTCGTATACGCATCGGTCAGACCTCTTATGCGGACGGTAAGTGGTCAAGGTACCCGTTGCTACGCTCGCAATACGTGGAGTTAGTGCCGCCAACAAGTAGTACTTCAGAAAATCACACGTGGCGAGCCATGAGATTAAGGAGGTTATGAAGTTAATAAATTTGTATGTATATAATTATGTAAAAAAAGTACATATAGCATATAAACATGTATATATGCTATATGGACAGGGTATTAAGTGGAGGTACTAATGCTAAAATTGTTAATTGAGTTATAGATTCGCTCGCGAACTATCTTGCATCACAGAAGCGACACTGTAGGTAAATACCTAATTTGTGCAATAAAACAATTTAGAACAGCATTTGAGATCTAATAAAAGAAAAAATCAATATATACTAGATGTCCTATAAATAGTACCACTAACATAAGAGAAAGATATCCTAAGGGGACCAAACAAATAGATTTTCTATTCACACTCACGCTGCGACAATGTTTGTAAGACACAAATACATGTTTTGTCTAGAAGGTGAATCTGAAAAAACCTCCATTAATGCAAGATTTTAATATTTGTTAGAATATTTTTTAACCATATTGAGTTTGATTTGTGTAGTTCTGTTTATCCGAGAATATATACTTCGAAAAAACAATTAAAATGTTTGCTCATTTCTTTACACTGCAAAAAGGAAATGAACAGACTGAATTTTCGAAAAGTTAGACAAAGTTCAAAATGTCGAAAACTTTTAGTACATTTTTTTATGAAATCTGGTACTTCAACCTACAAGACACCTTCCCTTCCGTTTATAGTACTACTTATAGGTCATTATATATATTTAAGGACAGCTTTTTTAAACATAAAACCACTACATGTAGTTAGGATATACAATATTTTACTATACAAAATAATAAGGTAATTACATTGAGTACATCACTTTTTTGGACATGTTACAGAAAGTATGGAGTGGTGTGCTGTGGTGGTACTTCTCTTTCACTCTCAGGGACAGCTTGAAACAGTTTTGGATTTCTATCATTGGCTGTCTTGAATTCCATTATTGATGCTACATTTCCACATCGATAACAATAATTGGGCGCTGACCAAACAGTAACCAACCTTTTATCAAACATGTATTTGTAACCTGAAATAAATATTTAGTTATAACATAAATATAGAAATGTAAAAAGTTTAGTAAAAGTTAAAGTACTTTCTACAATTATATAAACCACAGCTTATTGAGAAAGGATATTAGTTTGGTAGAGTAAACTAATCACAAGAACACTTAGAAATACTTTTTCTTCAGCCACATGTTCTACTCGAGTTATGTGAAATAAATTTGGTAATAAGAGTAGATGTTCTTTTCGAAAGATGGGCATAGGAGTTTCTTAGGCTTCTCTTTAAGAAGGCACATTTCCGAAACTGATGGATTCATAGTATTTGACCTTCATAAGAGTAGAGTTTTTTCCAATTTATGTGCTATATTTTGACGAATTTGCAAAAATCTACATACCTTCATTTACCAATTGATGCGCCCGACATATAAGAGTCAAGTTGTTATAATCCATGAATAGTTCTGTAACATGACTACCAAACAACCAACCTGCCCCTCTGGGGCTGACAGACCTGAAATTGATATTAAAGTAAATTTAAACCATAAAACACTACCTTCAGAATGTCAATGCTCTTTGATTAAAATTAAATACATGTAACTGATGTATTGTCGGCTTTGAACTTGTTATAAAACAATTATATATATTATTATCAATTAATTAGATAAATTTGATCACATTTTTTTTTAATAAACAGAATAAAAGACATTTAATGGATTCAATATTATAAAGTTTAGTAAAAGCTCTTTAACTTACCACATCTTAATCTTAGCGGGGTCTGACCATAAGAGGTCACAGAAGGCACCTTTGTGTGGTATTTGTTGATTCCTTTCAATGCAGCGTATCTGATCTAACATTGATATCTCCGGAGAAAGTCCACCATGGACACATAATACTGTTTCATCAATGAGCTGGAAAAAAATGTTATTATATATATTTTATTCTGAAGCCAGCAAAAAAGAAGACCTCCATTGAGTGGTAGACTATGCTTGATTATTGCAGGGTGAATGCACTGCAGTAAACATAGTCAAACAGGATGACACAAATCAAGCAACCATTTACAAGACACCTTGTGCCATTTGCCTCAGATTTCAACAAAGTGTATACACTAGCTAGGTGGACTGGCATAGGCTCAATGAGGTCTCAGAAGATCTTATACCTCAAAACTATTATATTAATTATTACCAGTCATTTATAAGCCATTGTATGTTTACTACTGTACGTGGGTTTTCCCCAGACATCTCTTTCATTAAACAGTTCTGAGTCTTCCACAGACTAATAAGGGATTAGCGCACTAAGAAGAATCCAGACAGCATTCTCTACGAATTAATATATAATAGTAAAAATAAGCAAACTAACCGCTGCTACTGTAAGTAAATCAAAAACTCTACAGCAGTCTTTCCAAGCATTGGCATTGCCATATTTGTTTAGACATTCATCGTAAAAGCCATAGACTTTTGTGATTTGACAAGTTTCATGATTTCCTCTAAGTAAAATAATCCTGAAACAGAAATAAGAAAAATAAATAATCTACATATATATAATGACTCATTGAAATTATGCTAAACACTTGTTTAGAATGTGAGAACTTCAATTAATTGTAAATTTTCTTACATTTATTGTAAGTTGTATTGTATCTAATAGTTTGTAGTGCTCAAAATTTCGTAACTGTGATATTTGCCAACCCTGATTGTAGTGTGATGTCATACTTGTTATAAATATGCATTGGCATTACACTAAATCAATAATTCTTAGGATATCATTAATTGACTTTAATTCAGACAGAAAAAAAAACTGTACACTATTGTCAATATTTTGTAATTTAGGTCTTATATGATAAAATGCTTAATTTCAACATTACCTGGCAATACAATTTGGGATGATAAGTTATATAAACTTAATAAAACCACATTGGTTTTTTCCTTCAGGAAGACATGACAAAGTGTATGTAAAAAGTCTCATAATAATTAATTTATTTATAAATTCTTACCTATCAGGATACCTCGCTTTTAATGCCATTAACAGAGTCAATGTTTCTAAACTGTAATATCCTCGGTCCACATAATCTCCCATGAAAATGTACTTGGTATGAGGCACTTGACCTCCAATGTGGAAAAGTTCTTCTAGATCGTAAAACTGAAATAAATAACTTAGAAATTTGAAAACTGTGTTACTTGTTACTAAGGCAATTTCTGGGCTAGAGCAGTCTCTAGGTAGAAAGAGTTGCCCACAGGGATGGGGGAAGTATTTGTATATTACTGAAGTCAAAATATTGACCAAAAGATGACAAAAGACAATCTTGTTGTGCCCCGATCTAGAGCTATGCTAAGTGCTGTTTATTATACCTAACTAAGATTCTTTAAAATGATGATTCTACCTAAGATAACCAGTATTTATTCATTTTCATTAATTTTATTGTCCTATTAATCTTTTCGTAATATAACTCATAAACAAGATGAGACTAAAATATATTATTTTAAAGAAAGTAACATTATTAGACTTAATAATGTATCATACTATCAGATCGGAAGATGTGAGATCATATTGCAATTAACAATTATTTCTTACTACTTGTAAGCTCAGTAGAAGTTACTTTAGGTAAAGTCTGAGAAACTATTACTTTTCTTGTCTTTCTGTTACTTAAGTTCACTCCATATAGATAACCAACTCCAACATAAGATCCATAGATGTAATGAAAATATAATAAAAGATTACATATTTTCCTATATCACAACTAGTTTGATATTGTATGTCTGTCAGTTGAAAAAAAATTGTTAGGAAGAAAACATGATCGACAGTGATTTACAAATTCTAGCATAGCATAATAACATGAAAGTATTGGAAAATGTAACTTTATAGATAATATACATATACAAATTGCCCAAGTTTAATTAAAACAATAAGTTACCTGTCCATGTATATCACCACACACAGTTACAGGTGTTTCCACTGGTTGTACATTTGGCTCTTCAAGAAGTAAATCGCAAACTATATTACACAATTCCCGCAAATCATCTTCTGGCAGGTATTTACATCGTTTTGCGATTTCTATCCACTTATCAACGTCACTCATTTTAACTTTATAGGAAAAGGAATAGGCGTTACTATTAGACTTACAAGTTGCAAATAGCCGAAACAAGGTAGATTTTTGTATTTTGTGCGTGCTGACATTGACGTCAGTGACAGTGACAATATACTCTACAGATCAGTCAAAAAAATTGGATGTAATTACGTATCAGTTTCTCGATTACGTACCTATTAGGTATAATTTTAGAGATAGAAATAATTTCTGTAGGCCAAAATATTTATGATCAAACTTTTATTATTATTATTGATCTCTATTAGTGTTCAACTTAAGAGGTAAGGGTGAAAATAAAACGCAGTAGTCGTAATAGGTTTTACCCTTATATTAATAATTATACTTGGGCGGTTATCACAAAAATCGCGCATGATGAACAAGATTGCTTGTCTCAAGTCAAAAGCGGAGAGAGAACAATTGCGCGGAATCTCTAGCTGGCACAGATTAGATAACTAAAATAGAGTACTATTCTGTATAGCTGTGTACGGTTACGAGCGTTTAGATAAGCGGTTTTCCCTAAGGTACTTGCAACTGAGAATCCCAAAATTTCTGGTGAGACCATCATGTTTAGAAGTTGATCTAATCTTAGTGTAGATTCTGTAAAAAATACTGCATTTTTAGCCTTCTGTAGTAAAGTCCATGCGTTTGCAGCTTAACTCAGAATTCTCTTCTCTTACAATGTGAGGGATAAAAGCCTTAGCTCGCCACACTAGCTGGAGGACTGATTTGTCTACAATCCCATAGTTCAGACAGGTCTTTCAATAGTATTGTCGGTTTGTATAAACACACATTTCGATTCAAAAATCTATGCCCTTAATCCGTCAGCGGCAAGCTGTATTCTTCCACGTGCACTAATGACGTGATGGCGTTTTTTATAAGGCGACGGATTTCAAAAGATCACTAGATATGACTGAAATAAGTATGCTAATTTAGCACATATATGTGGATATTTCAATATATTATACAAGCAAACACGTTGAGCATGCCCTCTCCCATTGTGCTGACAGGACCAAGGAGACACATACAAAGAAATTCTTTAACAAGCATTTTAAGTCGATGACCAATATTTACTCAACTAATTCTGTTTAGCGTGGGAAATGGATGGCCTCATCCTCGTACTTCTAGCACTGTTTCTTCCATGTTTCCTTGTCATTTATATGTTAAAGGTAAACTTTTGTACCTGCTTAAGAATAATACTGGCTTGTAGGAGTCTTAGCTATAGTTAAAGTATGCACAGAGAAGTGCTTGAAGCTAAATTTAATGTAACATGTATTAAAATATATTTTATGAATTGGAATCATATCATTGACAGTCAATGTGATGTAAACTTTTAAAAATATGAGTAAGGATTGAATTTCGAGAGCAGTAGTTCTCTAGTTTTATAAAGTACTCGAAGTGAGAATAAATATTTATTTATAAAAAAACAGACTTTTCAAAAGATTATTTATTATGAAAACAAACATGCATACATTTTATAAATGTTGTTACATTTTGTTATTCATTGAGTGCAAATTATATGCCGCTGTGAATAAGTTACAACATAACAATTATACAAGTGCAATTATTAAGTGTCTGTGGTATGTATGGAATCATCAGGAAAATTTCGAATGGGACGGATTTATATTTTCGGAAGATTACTAATCTAATGTTTTACAATCAATTTGTTAAAGACTTATAAAAAGTATAAAAAAGAAAACTTAGAATTCCAGCAGTGTTACTTCAGCAAGGTTTCAACCATTCTATTTAACTACTATGCCTAGACAGACTGATTTTTGTAAGTTTCAAGATTTTCAGCCTTTTTTCCAATATCACTAGTGTTGAAGTTGCCAAGGCATCACTTAATCACAGAATGCATTTTCTAATAAACAAGCTTCAGCATGTACTCGACGCTACGTAGGTGACAATCCATAAAGTAAATGTACAATTTATTTAGTTATAACGCTAATAAAACCTGTTTTACATTATCATTTATTTACTTTATGAAACGTCAATGACCAATTGCAGTAAAATATAAAAATAAATAGCAGATGCAATTGTCAGTTATATAATAACACAAGAAAGTAAAAAATACAACAAAAATAACTTACACGGTAAAAAGCGTAGTAACTAGCAATTTCGAGTTTTGTTAGTTTTGAAGATTTATCATTATCAGATATAAAAAATACTTAAACTCGAGAGAGTACCAAGTGATCACAGATTCTGAAAATTCCGTTTACATCAGTTCAAAATTAACCAACACTTTGAAACGGATTTTACTTATTCTACAAATAAAAGGAAATCTGATACTTGCCCATCTCGATTATGTATGTATAGTTTGTGATTTAGACGAAACAAAATAAAAACCTGTAGGTGCTAGCATGTTCTTAGCCTAGACTTTCAATCTTATTGTTATTGTTACAAGAAAATGAACGAGTAAATAGTAAAAACGGAAAATACGTATAATTAGGTTTTCTGATTCTCGTAACAATTGTGGTACATCTAGTGTATAAATAAATATGAGCATGTACCAGGTTTCTGTTAGTCTAACGTTAAAGGATATGATATATACCTTATTAATTACTACTCACTAGTTAAAACCATGTTTGCCAGCCAGTACATCAATAATATTACAAATGTATGTTTCACTTTGGCAAATAGGAAAGCACATGTATCGTTATTCCACAACCTCGTCCTACATATACAAGTATTTGAAACAGTAATAAATAAAATTTGAAAGTCAATAACTACAAAATAAACCCCGTACTGGCGCGCAAACATGTCACTCAAGTTATGACTATAGGTTAATGTAATACAACTTTTATATGTAAACAAAAGTGATTTCTGAGGACTTACCACAGTGTACTTCACTAGAGATTATGCCGTTCGAAAATTTCTAATTGTAAAAGGATGAAATAAGTAACAAATTTAAAACTTACGTCATATCATCTCGTGTCATATCACTATTTTTATTAGTTTATTTTGTTAGAGATGGCAACACTGAAAATATTACAGTGCATAGAGTACTATAATTAATTAAATCATCGAATGCAACTTTGCAAAATTTTCGAACTTCCTCATTGTAAATAACACCTCGTCACCTCGCCACTTGTAAATGAACACATCCCAGTTAGTATAGTGAGCGACAGGTGGCAGATTTTAGAATAACCAAAAAGACCCTGTTACAAACATTACTAGAGCTAAATTCAACGGAGTCCACGGCTAGATTCAGAGTGGAGATACATATCAATATGCAAATTCACTTACTACTAGAAACGATCAACGAAAACTATGCTGATAAGCTTAGCTCTAAAGCTCTCCTTATGAATAAAGTAATACAACAATACAAATAATTCACGAAAACATCAACTCTCCCAACATTGTCAAAACGGTTGATATGAATTGCTATTAAGCTTCAAGGACTTCCTTAGCGTTTAAGCTGTTACGAATTAAACCTACTTAAATGATAATAAACAAAACACTTGTTTAGAAATGGACATGGAGATCGGAAACAGACAAATTGCCTGAATTGTCATTTTGACATCAAATAACAAAGATAAATTGAATATGGTCCAAATACCTATAACAAACATCTCCACACGTAGCTCCTTACGAGTACCAATTTTCTTTGATTGAAGCATCCCGTTTATAAGATTTTCTACCGAACCCTGACATTTCATACAATTTTAAAACACAACAGTCTTTATAAGAGTTTGCTCATAAAATTCATGGCTAAAACATTTGTGCCATATTCTTTACATAACGCGATAAAACATCTAGGCCATATGTTGTAAAATTTTGCCATATAACATTAATTTAGTGAAATACTCAGGGTTCGGAACACATCATGGTTTATTATATACATCAAAAGAAAAATACTGAGGTAAAAGATTTGGAACTTATTCAGGCAACAAGGACATTCAGCTGCCAATATCTGGAAAGAGATTCATTGACTTTATATATATAAATATATATGTAGAATTCACTATCTATTTCCTTTGCAGGAAATGTAACAGAACTTACACATCTGATTATATCTTGAAAATATTAACGACTGAGCCTCTAAATATCTGAATAAGCTCCTATAATTGCAAACAGGAATCTGTTGAATTGTCAAAAAGAGTTGACGGCCCATAGACAACAACATATTGACAGTTTACTTGAACTGTCCGCGAACGAAGGCATCCATGACCTTCGGGACATGTTCGTCGACGCCCACAATATCCAATACGCCCTCGTGAGTACCGTCTGTAGTACCGACGCGGTGTGAAGCCAGCGACAGCGTTATCAATCTGAAATTAAATAGTAATTAATATACGCAACGGTGTATAAAAGATACAGAGAGAAAGAGAGCGAGGTTGGAGATAGGCGACAAAGAACGAAACAAGTGTAATAAGAGGTGGAGGAGAGTTTAAAGGAGATGAGACAGAAAAGATGAAAGGGAAATTAGTGAAGGAAAGACGAGAAAAATAAACAATAAAAACCACAAAAAGGAAAAGAAAAAATGTGAAATTACAATCGTGGTTCATAAAAAAAATAACGTTTAAATTAAATACTCTTAATCTTGCAAATTTCAGATACATAACAGATTGTCAGTATCTACTCACTTGGCGTCATTGACTCCCATGGTGTTCCTGTAGCGCTGCAAGGCGCGCACGGGGCAGTGGTCGGCGATCTTCTTCTCGGGGTTGGGCGGCGGTCCGTAGCGGCCGCCCGGGCCGCGCCCGCCGCGCTCCTTGATGTCCAGCTCCATGTAGCGCGACACGCGGTCTATCATGTTGATGAACACGTCGAACTTTTGCTTGGTTTTCATCGCCCACTCCATCGGAGCGTCCAACTGAACGCGACCGAGATTGGTTTTCTGCAATACATTTAATATTTATAATAATACTATCATATTATTTTAAGGTATTGTTAAAACTTGATTTAATTTTGTATTCCGAATTCCTTTGAGGCGTAATAATGGCAACACAGTTTACATAATAGCCCCTATTAACGACTATATAAATTGTAGTTGTTGTTCTTTACCAAATAAGTATTATTTTATTTACTTGTTTTAAGGTCAACACTCTTATGACTGCAGTTATATAACAATTACTTCTTGAAAGGTACATAGTTGATTCGGCGGTGTTCGGAAGACCAACGTTCGAACCAAAAAGTTGTTACTGTATATTCGCGTTATCCGCGTCACGCGATAAAATCTGTAACTTGTGTATCGTAATTTGTATGAGGGAGAACGTTTGCACGCCGAGTATCCTGACACCAAGTTCACTGTTGTTGTAAAATGCGAGGATTTGCAGGCGAACTTTGATATATAGTAAAAATAATTAGCGACCCATATTTTTTAATGACGAATGAGTATAATAATTTTGAATATATTTTGTTTTTAACACACCCTATTTGAAGTGAAATAAGTTTATTTATTGCCAGAAAACCGTTATATATAAAGTTTGGGTTGATTTATCGCTTCGTTTAGCTGCTTTACTTTTACGAGTGTCAGTAACTATAAAAGCCTTACCCTAAGCACAAATTCTGCCTCATCGATGTTGGAGAAGTTACGTTCAATGGTCACCAGCTGGATGCCTTCCTCGGTGAACACCGCCAGCTTCACGTTCTTCTCGCGTTTCAACAGTTGTAGAGCAATAATTATAGCTGAAATATACAATCATTGTACTACATTGCAGTACAGAAATACCATGCGGAATGCATTTTTTTTGTAAATATCCGTCAAACGGGCAGACCGGTAGACAAGCCATCGGATGACAAGTTGTCACCGTCAACCAAGGAAATCAGTAACACCATAGTCATTATCTTAGTTTTGCCAAATAGGGAAGTTTAGCAAAAGGGAGATCTCCCGTCAGTCGAAAATAGGTTGCTGAGGGAATCGCCGAGCGTTCTCTAGTTGTGTTTGGAATGTATATATACATATGTAAGCGTTGTAGAAAACTTTGATAGCGTGATTCAGTCTTTGAGGTGTCGACACAAACGAAAGAAAAGGCGAAGAAAATAAGACTGACTCACAATTACATCGACCCATTTTCATAAATAACAGAAAATTTCAACAAATTCCATTTCTTGGACATGATTTCGTACTAAAAACTTTAACATAATTGCGCATAATTTAATTTCAATCGTAATTAATTTTATGACGCTACCGATAGCTTAATTCATTTAAAAATCAACTTAGATGGCTAGAGTGTAAAGTAGATATTGTTTCGCCACTGACCTGCGTGTCCCGGCGTCACGTGTTTGTTGTAGAAGCACTCCGCAAACAAGTGCTTCTTGCTCTCGGTCGTCTCGGTGTCGGTGTCGCCGCCGCCGCTGTTGGCGTTGGCGATCGGGTTGTTGTTAGCGTTATTGTTATTGGCCTTCGTTATCTGCTTCTTGGTTTTCCTCGTCACCACAAAGTTCTTGCAGAAGTGACGACCTGCAAGTTGAATAATATGAGTCTTCCGTGTCTTAGCTATGTAATTGATTTTATTTAATTCTGTTCCATAGCGGTTTATCTCGATTGAATTCAGACTTTACTTGAAAACTTTATATGGATATATAGTAGTCGTTTATGAGCGAGAACTTAGTTGTTATTTTTTTTACTCGTGAAAGGCTACTTGGTCTAAGCCATATTTCGGGCGATAACTTATGACCATGATAGTCTAACCCCAATTCGCAATAAGGAACTTTGTTTCAAAAAATAAGTTTTGAATTTTTATTATTAATTAAAACCACTCATCAATTTCAATTACACAACGCTAACTTATTTTGCATTACAACCTCTGTCATCTAATGGATTGTAGTGAATATCCATTTAACAGACCCATTGAGGATATAAATGTTGAGTTTAATTATTCTAGTTGATTATTTAGATATTTTTGTTGTACTTTTCTTTTGTTGTTTCACAATACTGATGGTGTGTGAACTTTAGTACCTTTGAACATATGGTGTCTCATGTCCATGGTGATGAGGTAACGGGAGTTGGTGGGCTTCGACAGAAGCCAGGTTTGGTCGATCAGCTTGTTTAGCGCAGCGAGGATAGAGTCGTTCGGCGGAAGATTGGTACCTGTACCAAAATATAATATAAAACATGTTATTGGCAAACTTAAACAATAACATAACAATCATATTAATGGTACTGCTCATGATTAAATTACCAATAAAGTTTATTAAGAATTCTGAGGAAAATGTGAAATCGGTTGTTGTTGTGTTGGTGAAATGCGGCGAAAGTCTATTCGGTATAAGCGACATTTTTGTTGATTTCTATTAATCTAGTATCAACCGAAGCGGAAAAATTCAATAATTCTGAAAACGAATATAACTCAAAATCACTCAAAACGATCACTAAAACCAAATAGCTTTTTACCTGTCCGTATAACCATGATAAACTATACTATTGATTTCTCTATTTAATATTTATATATAATTATTATAAACACAACAGAAAATTTATAAAGATTATAAAACTTCAATAGCGTCATTCACAATTACTACAGCAACATCTCATATGGAAAGATAATACAAAAAAGACATATATGTACCCCAAAACTTAATTTCCTTAGGATGCCGTCTGCTGACAGTCCACTCCCACTGCTGAGTCTTGCTGTCGAATATCTGCCGGGTGCGACGACGTTGTTGCCGCTCCAAGGCTGCCTTAGCCTTCTCATGTTTCATCGGTCTAATGTGAACAAATTGAAAATGATTTCAAAAGTGAAAATTAAGTGAACGATATTTGAAAATTCAAATTTCGAAATAAATAATTCTTTATTTAAATATGATTGAGATTACCTGGTTTTCCTTTTATAATTACACAAGGTTATGTACACTTCCAGAGGTGTTAGGTTTGATTTCTGTACAAGTTCCTGGTTGTTAAGCAAGGACAGCAGTACCGCAGTGGTTGTAGACTCGTTGGTCAAAAATCCCATGTTCTGGATGCGTTGGATGTTATACAGGACCTGTCCCAATGGCATCTCGGGGAGTACTGCATCCCAAATCTAAAATATGAATGTATTATTGATTAATTGGTTTAACATATCTACCCATGTTTCTCCAATGCAGATTGGCTGAGGGCAGGGAGAACAAAACAATTACAGTTGAATTGAATATATTGATTTAAAATCCGTATTGTGAAACAAATTGACAAACCCAAGGTCTAGTTGCTAGTGACTGTAGTTCAGTGAGAGGACCCAGGTTTGGTTCCTAGTCGAATAAGATATTTGATCAGAAATATGTTTGTTTTTGGGTTGTGGGATGTGTTATTTGTATTTTCCATGCCTCCTAAGAACTCCAATGTGGGGAATAAGTATTTATGTGTTTAAAACAATCCTTACATCCTGTGTAGTAAGAAGATGCGCAGGCACATGATCCAGAGTAAAGTTGTTCTGAGCGATCATCACTGCAGCTGCAACAGGGTCCTCACAGTGACGCAGGTCTTCCACCTTCTGGATGTACTCGTACACCTCCTTTGTTTCATCACAATTAGTCAACTGCTTTGCACGCTTCAGGCCAAATATGACATATTTCACTATTGCATCCCTCGCTGTATGAAAGAACGAAGCAAACATTACATTAAGAGTATCGAGAAATAATTTATATAGGTTGCTATGATATTAAAGACCTCACTATTGACATTAGTAACTGAATGTTAAGACAGTTAGTTCTCACCATTGTCTATAACCATCTATAACACTAAAAATATCACCACTGTCTTCTGTTCTAAGAAACAGTCGAGTACCTTCATTATTTCTGATCATATCTATTAAATAATTTATTTCCGATGCTGCTTAGACAAGAAAGCATTCAAGAATATCATTATTAAGAACATTTTATCAATGTCATGTTGTTAATGAGATGATGTTAAATGAGTAGAAATAAATAAAGATATCTTAACACATTGTCAGCTACATATCAAGTTGGAAATGTTTAAAGTATATGTCAGTTTGAATCTTATTAATTTCTGTTCAAGTATTGATTTAATCAACATGTTTTGATTAGGAACACCTAGGTTTTTAATTAAGTAAGTCTCTACTTACCTTTATCGTCTGGTTGGATCTTAACATGAGATTTTTTCATGAGAATTTTGTGCGATCGTCCATATCTAGCTCTGACTCTTGTCACCTCTTTAGCAAGTTCCAAAGGTTGTTTGCTAGCGTACCACTCGGTGATGTACTTGCACCATCCACGGCCATTTCCTACAAAAAATTTAACATATAATGACAATATTTGTACACCAAAGGATACCTAAATTAAAACCTATTTATGTTCTATAAATTTGTCTAAACATTTGTTTAAAAATTGTTATTTATTCTACAAAAATACCTAATTATATTTATGTAATTAAATACTTTAAAATAATACAATTTTTATACAAGTGAAGACATCATGTACAGTTTGTTTTGGACTATCCAGTGATGCCTTTGTCCAAACACTGTGCAAATAATGATATGTAAACTTAAGGATTATGTTTCCTAAAGCAATACCAGGAATAGCTTTTCAGTATTTATCCTTAATTTCTCAGTAATATTGTTGATTTGACATTGGTAATGTTGGTTATTCAAGCAAGTAACACTAGCAACTGTTTTTATGTTAACAAAACAATTTATAATAGTGCTTTTATCCAGCCAGACATTTACTGTTGGGGATAGCAACAAAAAATGTTATTGTCGTGAGTAAGCAATAAATGTAACACTATAATTACATCAACTTAGGTTCCTAGTGTAATTGTAAATTTTAGTTGAATAATTTTATTGGAGCAACTACTCGTGAGCAATTTTCATAAGAGCTTTGCATAACTGTAAAGTTTAAAGTACAAAACTTCTTCTCTGTGTAAAGACATTAACCTGTATAAAATTTTTGTAACAGAATAAAAACTTGACTTTTGCGTTGCCAATCACTCCACAATACTCGTAGACTTAAGTATGTTCTAGTACCATACAATTATGAAGAACAGGATGAAACCATACCATTACCTGTTTGCAATAACCTGGTAAACTTGTTGAAGAGCATCATCTCCTCTGTCTTGCACATCTCCACCGCAGCTTTGTATGTTGCTTCTTTTATAGCAGGAGTACCAACAACAAGACATTTAGTGAAAGCAAATGCAATAGTTTCGAATCTAGTGTACCAGCCATCTTTGTAAGCCTAAAATATATTATTATACAAATAAATATAAGCATATATTTGAAAATAGAACTAAAATAATTAATTTGTGTTAGAGTTTGTGGAATTTCTCATACTTAAGTCGAAGGATGACTAGGTTTGTCAAAATTAATGTGTTGTTTTGATAACATTCCAACTACCCTCGGGTGGGTTGTAATCCTAAATCTCATTGTTATTACTACATTACCTGCAGCTATGGGCCAATGACTTCTAACAATGTAGGTAAAAGGATTAGGTCAAAGGCTTTAAAAAGTAATTGGATTGTCATTGATTTATTTAATGAAGATGTCAGAAAGTAGGTCAAAAGAAAATATTTTAGTTTCCTCCCTTGTTTGTAAATTGCTTTATATTCTTGTGATTCTATATAACATTGGAAGAAAATTGTTATGTGCTTGTTGGTCTATATTTCTATTAGTCTTTTATAAAGATGAGATAAAACATACCGCAGTGAGCAGAATTTCTGACCTATCTAGCCAGCTTATCATATA